>JAMXBD010003034.1:0-144959 GCA_024138025.1 Combretum micranthum
GGAATATTTTTCTGAATTTCTAGTTCTGGGCTCGCTTTCTGTAATGGAGCTACGGGAAGACCTGGAGTGGAAAATATTTCAAAATTCGAACTTTTTATGGTTTGAAATATACTTTAAAACAATATTCACATGAATCATTTATAAATGTTCTTTAATTTGAACAAGGAAAGCCAAATCTAGGGTTCCTAAGTTTCTCTCACCAGATTTACTAATCCAGTTTAGGGTTTCGGTTTCCTGTTTTCGAAGTTTACTTGATTACCAGGAAAACGGGTTTACAACAAATCATTGAAGAACCAATGGCTGAGTCACTCGCTCACCACTCAGGTGAGGATAATGAAGCCATAGCTGATATACACACAACTTCTTTACCCTAAATACATACCCCATCTTCACCAACCATGACTCCCTAGTACTTAAGCCTATTCCTAGAACCACCTTTACCCTTTCCCATAGGTTAAAACGCTTCCAAAGACCATCAAGAGAAAACCAAAGGGCTCAACTAAAAAGAAGAGAAGGAAACTGATCATCTATGATGAATCATCAAATGAGGATTATAATCTCATCTTCATGGCTAGGATTCCACAAAGTAGTATTTGAGGAGATTAAAGCTACGATTGAGGAAGTCAATGATGGTGAAAGGGAGGTAACATAAGAAGGCAATGCCATAGTCCTTGGTGGCATTGACCTTAACAGATTACCTCTAGAACAAGAGTCAACTGCACTAACTAACCAAGTGCTAGCAGATAATGACTATTATGAACTTGAAGCTGAGATAGCTGCTGGGGTTGAAGAAGAAATTTTGAAGAACAAAGAAGTTGAAAAATAGGCAATAATGGAGGAAATATGTGAGTTCATCTCCAATTATATTTGGCTAAAAAAAAATTCCAATGACATTACCAAGATAGTCAAGGAAGCAGAAACATCACTCCTTCCACCTCTAATGACGCTCCTAAGATCATTATAACACATGAAGTAGAAAGGATAAACCTGTGTCATCCCTTTCTACCTTTACTCAAAGAATATTTACAAGGAGGAAAGTCTGTGCAAAAAAGAAGCCCTACGACAGGAGAAAGCTTAAAAGTCAAAAGGAAGAGTTTAATGAAAAATCAACTCCATTGAATCTAGATGTGGCAGTAGTTGTCACGCCCCAAAGGGTACCCTAAACGCGACAGTCCACCACACTCGATATTTAAACTTAAGATTGACAACCTTAGTCATCCCATAAGTTTACATCGGGTGTAAGGTGTACTTGCACCACTTTTAGGATCACACTTTGAATCGAATATTCTAAAGAAGGTATACATTAGCATTAAGAATAGAAATCACAACGATATAATAAATTAAGTCTTTACAAAAGTCAAGGGGGCATTCACCGCCAAAATAATAATGAAAGTCGTCCACATTCTAAATTCACATTTACAATACTAAGGTCTATATCAAGGAGATTTTCCTAGAAGTCCATGCCTCTAGCTAGGTCCCGACTTCTTTAAAAGCTCATTCATCCAAAAGATAACCCTGTGACACGTGTCCTCTCGAAACAACCAAAAATAGGAAACACCACAACAAAACTATCGGGGTATAAGCTATAGGCTTTGTGAGATTCATTCACAAATAAATAATGCTCAACAATATATATAACAGACAAATTATTAGCAGCCATATGAGATGCACAAGCAAATGATCATACAAGCATATGACTTTCGGTAGCCATATGTGAATGGATTTACGCCCTCCATTCGGGGTTTGGGTGGTCCATAAACATGCGACCACAATTCCAATATTTTTTCTTGTGGTTTATAGTGTCTACTCCACTTCCCATTAACATAAGCGCCCTCATAGGCCCTTAATGTTAACGAAGGTGGTCCTCCACTGTTTATATGTATTGGTTTATAGTGTCTACTCCACTTCCCATTAACTTAAGCGACCCTGCAGATCCTTAATGTTAACGAAGACCGTTGCCTCCCGATCATGCTTTTGTTCCCACCAAAAGCATTCTCGTAATGCAAATGTGACTCACTAAATGATATACTAAATGATATGCATATACAATTTATTCATATAATCATGGCATATTAATTAGACAGATTAAGTGTAATCATAGAGAATTTCAGATAATCCCAAGTCTATACTAGCTCATACAATGATTTATCAACAAGTCTCGTCTCGATATGCTTATCATTCATTCAACAAGATTATGTCACATCAACTTAATTTTATCTTTTCCTAATTCTAATGTCAATACGATTACAAGCACTACATGAGCAAAATATTTAAGAAATGAACTCACTCAGCCATGGAGAGAAATCACTAGTCGTAGTAGTCCTCGGGGAGTGGAAATCCGTCCTCCAATTCACCTAAGTACAAGGAATACCCAAAATGAGTATTTCTCATAAGGTTCTAATAACTTAACTATTCTAACTACTAAGTTCGTCAATTTCCGCATAAGATAAATTCCTAACTTTAAATGACCATATCTAACTCATTTTGACTCGGAATTGAGCATATAATATATCGATTTCTATCTACTTCGAATGATCTATCTATTCCTAATATTATTTTCAAGTTTCGAAAATATTTAAGTCACCAAACAGAGGAAACAGTTCTGGTCGTCCGAAGTTTTAAAAGCATGGACATGAAATTTTATGCTAGATCTCTATTCTACTCCATTCCTACATGCATGAACATGAAATATCTTCAAAAAACTTGATCAAACACAGATCTACTCTTGTGATGGCTTGATATTCATGTAGTAGCATTTTCTTTGTCCCTAGCAAGAGTCATGGGGACTTTTGAGTGAAAATACTCATGAATAATCTTGCCATTTACAAGATTAGTAGTGTTAAGGCTTAGGAATCATCACCTAAGGCTTGAAATAAATGAGGAATGGAGAAGAAAATTGAAGCTTGTGTGTAGGTGTGTGGTGTAAGGGAGGTCACGGCATGAGAGAAAGAAGAGAGGGTTTGAGAGCTTTTTGGAACAATTGAACAATGAAATGAAAAGTGAAGAGAGAGAAAGTAAAGGGTTATTTATATTAGAGGAATTAGGGTTTGTGAGTGTTAAAAAAAAATATAAAACAAGCATTTTGGAGCCAAATGGGAGGGTTTCACGCCTTCCAATGTAAGGAGTGAGAGAGGGATATATTTAATTTCATTTGAAATTTGAATTTGTGTAATAATTGTATTAATTGTAATAATTTGTTAAGAGACAAATTTCTTGGAAAAGAAAATGAATTGAGTGATTGAAAGGTTGTAAGAATAGGGTATGGGTATGTGTGTAGTAGGTTGTACTTGTGAATAGTAAGGAATAGTAGATAAGACATCTACTTTATCGGTAGTAACAAAAATACGAGAAAAGGCTATAACTATAATTTTTATAGCCCGAAAAATTATAAAATATATATTTTTGAAATTCTTATAAAATTTCGGTTCTAACGAGTATTCCGGAATATTTTTCTGAGTTTCTAGTTTCGGGGCTCGCTTTTCCGTAATGAAGCTCGAGAAAGCCCGGAATAGAAAATTTTTCGAAATCAAATTTTGTTTGGTTTAAAATATACTATAAAACGATAATCCACATTAATTTAGCTTATAGAGGTTTTTATATAGGAATCGAAGAAAGCCGGAATTAGGGTTCCTAGGTTGCTTGTACTAATCCTACTTTAGGGTTTTTGATTTTCGATTTATTGAGTTTACTCGGTTACTATGAAAAGGGGTTTACAATAGTAGACCCTAATGAACCAATCTAAGTCATTTATGGGGAAGCTACTAATGAAACTTCTGATGTACCCCACTAGGTAGATGAATAACTTAGAGATATGAAGGAACGCATAATTACTTTCAAGATGAAGTTAGATGAACTACTATGCAGAAGAAGAGTAAGGGAGTAGTTAACGAAGGAAATGGACGAAGCTATTAGAAAGTCTAGGAACCAAAAGAAAAGAATGGACCAAACCAGGTCTGATGCTTGTTGGAATCTCTCATAATATTTTGATGATAACAAAAAGGAATAAAAGTTTTTTTTTAACAAATAAATAAAGTATAGCAATCAAAACCAAAACCAAAACCAAAATATTTCATGATTGAACTAATCATCAGATTTTTTAGAAATTGTTTCAGAAGGTATTTCAGATTCATTTTCAGAAGGAAGATCAGAAACTAAATCTGTTCCAGAACAGAAGATGCACAGAATGTTGCGAATTTATTTATACCTTATCATCTGAAGGCCTGACTCCACGAAATGAATATATTTGGGTAGTATATTCATTTTGTTCCACTAAAGTTGGATAAAATATCCAAGGGGATTTATTTCATCAATTTTATTATAAGTTACGTCTATTTAATTTTCTTGAGGAAGAAGATCGTCAGATTTTTATGTTTCACGTGGTCAGCAAATTCCTAAAGATAAGGGATATATTTTACCAAGTTCATGTTGGTTCAAATTTTCGAAACGAAGATCTTTTAAAGCTTATCTTCAAGGATAAAGGATATCACTATTTTTATGGGATAGTTTGTTGAAGTATTTATCCAAATTGTTATGGATAAACATATCAAGATATATGAGACATTATCAGATGACAGCATCAACGAAATTTGGATAAAGCTAAGAAGATTATTCGGGATTGATCATACACGTAACAGACACTTCAAAGGAGGGAATTTGCCAAGTCAAATATTTTCAATTTGAGAAGAATTCGAATTGTTTTGAACGACTTCTTTGCTAGCCGTTGAGATAAAACAATATATAGAGGAAGCACAACAACAAGGAAGATATGATGAGAAGAACGAATCTTGCTCTAACTCTCTGTTGAAAGAAAAAGTCTTCGAGTGCATTTCTCTCAAAAGTCCTTGCGTTACAAAGTGTTCACAATATTTTTGTTCGAAAGATAGGATATTTATTGTATTTCCTTGATTGAGTATCATTCAATTTTTTTTAGTGAGGTTGAGTGTTGCAAGTTATCTGTTAGACCAATTGTGTGTTATAGGATAACCGTGAGAATTGGGACAGAGTGTATTGTAGCCAAGAGGATTGGCAAGACAAGCTTGTAACTTTTGATTTTGGATATAGTGGAACAAACCGGTGTGGAATACCGGGTCCCCAACGTGGAGTTGGAAGAGAGGACTGACGCTCGAGGCGGAACCTCTATAAATCGATTTGCATTTTTCTCTACCCTACTCTTTTTATTTTCGTGCAATTTATATTGAAGTATTTGATAAACTGTCACGTTTCAGAACCTGTTTCAGAGAGTACTTCAGAGAGTTGTCTGTATTCCGCATAAAATTAAATTTGATCTGTTTTGAATTAAAATAGATATACAAGTGTGATTATCAGCTGTGATTAGTTTCTAAACAGCAAGTTTAATTAATTCTAAGTTTAATAAAGTAATCAAAAGGAAGTGAATTGAAAATTTCGAAAAGAATTTATTTTTGTGAAAAAGCAATTCACCCCCCCTCTTGCTTACATTATTGGGACCAACAATTGGTATCAGAGCTTGCCTCAATTATTATTGAGTGATCCAAGTATCATGGCTGAAACAAATATTGCAGTGAATAGAGCACCTTATTTTAATGGTTCTAATTATCCTTATTGGAAAATGCGCATGGAGACTTACATCAAGGCTAATGATTTTGACTCATGGCAGGTGATTTCAGTTGGAGACTATCAAGTGAACGTGACTGCTGAAGCACAATTAACTCAAGATCAGAAGAGAGCAATAGAGAAGAACAACAAGGCTAAGAACCTTCTTCTAACTACTATCTCACCATCTGAATTCTATTTAATTTCATCTTGCATTACTGCTAAGCAAGTATGGGATACACTTAGTGAGACCTATGAAGGAACGAGAACAATTAAAGATACTAAAATCAATGCTCTCTTGCAAAGATATGAATTGTTCAAATTCAAACCTGAAGAGAAAATTAAAGATGCTTTTGATAGATTTGTTTCTATAACTAACGAGCTAGCTTCTCTTGGAAAGAAGATAGAGGAAGCTGATCTTGTCAGGAAAATACTAAGGATCTTACCTATAGCTTGGGATGCAAAGAAAACGGCCATTGAAGAAGCAAATGATCTCAGCGCTTTAACCTTAAGTCAACTCAAGGAGAAACTGATGGCGTATCAATCTCACATAGATGCTACTGAAGAAGCAGAAGGAAGCAAGAAAGCCATTGCTTTTAAAGCAAAGGAAGTTCATGCGGATGCATCAGATTCAGAGACCAGTAGCAATGATAGTGATGACATCAACTTGTTGGCTAAAAGAATTGGCAAAATTCTGAGAAGAAAGCAAGGTAAGAAATTTACTAAAAAATTCGAAACTAAGAGATATGATGCAGGTAAATTCTTCAAGGACAAAGACAAGAAAAAGGAGATGAAAGAAGAGAAGAAACAAGAAATTATTTGTTATGAATGCAAGAAGCCTGGTCACATTAAATACGAGTGTCCATCACTGATTAAGAAAATTGAGAAGTTCAAAAAGAGAAACAAAGCCTTGATGGCGACGTGGAGTGACCTTGACGAATCAGAGACAGATTCAGAGGATAACTCAGAGGATGAAAAGGATGATTCAAACATATGCTTAATGGCACAATCTGAGGTAAATTCAGAACTTGATTATGTTTCTGATGAGGATGTAATGATTGAAATGCAAAACTTATTGAAATCATTGAAAAAGGCACATGTTAAAATAAATAAACTTGATTCTGAAGTTAAATCTCTCAAAAATGAAAAGGAAGTTGTTATTCAAACAAATAGGTTACTTATGGATGAAAACGACATATTGAAACATGATAATGAAAAATTACATGTGAAAGTGAATAAATTCATGAGAGAGAATAGTATACTAAAAGAAGAGACTAAAGAACTTAACAGAAGAATAGGAGACTTATCTCAATCACTAAAGAATACGTTCAGTAAGTTCAATGAGAGTGACAAAAAGTTAAATATGTTGATTTCCTCTCAAAGAACTGATAAAATAAAATATGGCTTAGGATTTGAACAAGGTAGCAGTAGTAAGAATGTTCAAAAAACTGTATTTGTTAAAGGAAAAGAATCCTTATTTAAGGAAACATCTACAGTTAACAACACTGTAACAAAGAAAAAATCTGACAGTCCAGTCAGAGGGTATTTCAGAGGGTATATCAGAAGGTACCCAGATCAGAACAGAAACTTTACAAGAAGAGGGCAAGTGAAGGAACAGGTAAGAGGATATTCTAGAAAATATCCACATCAGTTCCAGAACAGGAACAATAGATATGGGAATAGTTATTCTTATGCTTGTTATTTTTGTAATAAAATTGGCCATATTGAGAAGTTTTGTTTCTACAAGAAAAACAAGCTCATGAAACAACAAGTTGATAACTTTGAAAAGAAGAGCTTGAATTTCAAAGGACCCAAACTTGTTTGGGTTCCTAAGAAGGTTTAACCCTTTGTTGATACATGTAGGAACAAGAAGCAAAGCTTAAAGGAAAATGGTATCTCGACAGTGGGTGTTCGGGACATATGACTGGAGATGCTTCTTTGTTCACAAGTATTAATTGGAAAGAAAGAGGATATGTTAAGTTTGGTGACAATAGTAAAGGTAAAATAGTGGCAACAGGTACTATTGGTCTATCTCCTCATACAATTGAAAATGTTTCTCTTGTTGTTGGATTAAAACATAATTTATTAAGTATAAGTCAATTATGTGACAAGGGTTACAAAATGATTTTCGAACATGATAAATGTTATGCTTATGACAAGAATGGAACAAAACTATTTGAAGGATATAGAAACAAGAATGTTTATTTAGTCAAACCTTCAAATGTAACTTTCGAAAAATGTTTCTTTGCTATGTCTGAAAATATAAAAATATGGCATAGAAGACTTGGTCATGTTAATTTCAATCAACTCGAAAAACTATCCAAGAAGAAAATTATTTTTGGCTTACCAAGAATAAATATAAAACAAGACATTAAATGTGAAACATGTATGAAAAATAAAATGGTTTCGTCACCTCATAAAAGCAAGAATGTAATCTCTACTAAAAGACCATTGGAATTGTTGCATTTAGATTTATTTGGTCCAACAAGAACTTTAAGTCTTGGTGGATGTCGTTTTGGTCTTGTAATTGTTGATGATTATTCTAGATATACATGGGTGTTTTTCTTAAAACAGAAGAGTAACACATTTGAAGTATTTGAAAGATTTGCTAAGCAAATTCAAAATGAAAAAGGAATGTCCATAATAAGTTTAAGAACCGATCATGGAAGAGAGTTTGACAATGCTTTATTCATAAATTTTTGCGATGAAAATGGTATAGCTCATAATTTTTCCGCTCCTTATACTCCTCAACAAAACGGGGTTGTAGAAAGGAAGAATAGAACTCTTCAAGAAATGACAAGAACTTTGTTAAATGAAAACAAAGTAGCTGAGTTTTTATGGGCAGAGGCTGTATCAACAGCATGTTACATAATAAATAGAGTGTATCTAAGACCATTAACTTCAAAAACATCATATGAGTTGTTTAAAGGAAGAAAACCTACTGTATCTTATTTTCATGCTTTTGGATCTAAGTGTTATGTGTTGAAAAACAATCTAAATATGGGAAAATTTGATGAAAGATCCGAAGAATGTTTATTTGTAGGATATTCCTTGAACAGTAGAGCTTATCGTGTTTTTAACTTAAAAACAAGAATAATCGAAGAAACTATAAATGTAAAATTTATTGAGAAAATTGAGGATGATGATTTTGATGATGAAGAGAGTGAAGAATTAGTTAAAAAGGAGGATATTAGTTCTCAAGCAAAAGATGAGCAGAATTCTGAAACATCAGAAGAAGTTGCTCCTCAAAATGATACAGAAACTGAGTCAGAAGAAAACTCAGAAACTCCTTCAGAAGCTATTTCAGAAGGTATTTCAGAAAGTAGCAGAAACTGGAGGTATGTATCTGCACATCCATCTGAGCAAATTATTGGTGATTTAAATACAGGAGTAAGAACTAGAAGTAGTTTACAAGAATTTGAAAGTCATTTTGCTTTAATATCAGAAATTGAACCTAGTAATATTGATGAAGCATTAAATGATAATAATTGGATTGAAGCAATGCAAGAAGAACTCAATCAATTCCAAAGAAATCAAGTATGGAATTTAGTACCGTGTCCTAAGGATAAATCAATAATAGGCACCAAATGGGTATTTAAAAACAAACTTGATGAAAATGGAAAAATAGTCAGAAACAAAGCTAGACTTGTAGCTAAAGGATATTCACAAGAAGAAGGAATAGATTATGATGAAACATATGCACCTGTAGCTAGGCTTGAAGCAATTAGATTATTACTTGCTTTTGCATGTTACAAAGATTTTAAATTATTCCAAATGGATGTTAAAAGTGCTTTTTTAAATGGTTATATTAAAGAGGAAGTTTATGTACATCAACCACCTGGATTTGAAGATCCATCAAAAGAAGATTATGTATTTAAGCTAAGAAAAGCGTTATATGGTCTTAAACAAGCTCCTAGAGCTTGGTATGAAAGATTAAGTGAATTTTTGATCTCAAATGGTTTTTCAAGAGGAAAAGTGGATACAACTTTGTTCTTAAAACATTTTGAACAAGATATTCTGATTGTTCAAATTTATGTTGATGATATCATTTTTGGATCAACTAATGAGAAATATTGCAAAGAATTCTCTAGTATGATGCAGGCTGAATTTGAGATGTCCATGATGGGAGAGCTAAATTTCTTTCTTGGTTTGCAAATTAAGCAAACAAAAGATGGAATTTTTATCCATCAAGAGAAATATACAAAACAAATAGTGAAGAAGTTTGGTTTTGAGAATTGTAAAGGAGCTGCAACTCCAATGAGCACAACTACAAGGTTAGATCTTGATTCTAAAGGGAAAAAGGTAAATGAAAAGTTATATAGAAGCTTAATTGGTTCTTTATTATATCTTACAGCTTCTAGACCTGATATATTGTTTGCTGTATGCTTATGTGCTAGATTTCAAAGTGCACCTACTGAATTACATTTAAAAACAGTTAAAAGAATCTTTAAGTACATTTCTTGTACATCTAAGATAGGCATTTGGTTTCCAAAGAATAAAAATTTTGAATTACTAGGATATTCAGATGCAGATTATGCAGGATGTAAAGTAGATAGAAAAAGTACTTCAGGTACATGTCAATTTTTAGGAGATAAATTAATATCTTGGTCTTCAAAGAAACAAAATTCTGTAGCTCTTTCAACAGCTGAGGCAGAATATATTTCAATTGGAAATTGCTGTGCTCAAATCTTATGGATAAAACAACAATTGAATGATTATGGAATTAATTGCAAAAATGTACCAATAAAATGTGATAATACTAGTGCAATTAATTTAACCAAAAATCCAGTTCAACATTCAAGAACAAAACATATTGAAATAAGACATCATTTCATAAGGGATCATGTAAATATTGGCAATATTAGTATTAATTTTGTCCCTACAGAAAGACAATTAGCTGACATTTTTACAAAACCCCTTGAAAAATCTCGATTTGAATTTATTCGTAATGAAATAGGAATATGTAATCCTTTGTAATTTCTGATATTTATTTTGCATTAATTGCTCGATCAGAAATTTCATTAGATTCATTTTCTTATACTCAAGTAGTCTCAATTTACGAGATTCTTTATGTTGGAAACATAAATTGTGGTTAAGAGGATTACACGATTAAAGAGGATGAATAAAAGATATTTTGTTTTCTGTTGGAAATCTAAACAGAATTAATAACTGATCTTGTGCATCGTGCAATTTTAAACCATCTTTTTTTCTCTCTCCTTCCATTTCAAAATTTATCTTTTCTCTCTCAATCTGCAAAATCCTCTCGTGTGTTGTTCAAACCCTCACGTTTTTCCTTCAACATATGGCTCCAAGAAAATCTTCACGAATTCAATCCAAGGGTTTCAAATCTAAACCATCTAAAACCCCCGTTGAAATCTCTGTGGATTCTGACTCTCAACACAGTTCGAAATCATCTAAGGGTGTTCATGTTGAAACAACACCAAAGGCAACCGCGATAAGGTCTAAAGCATCTCAAGATCCTTCTTTGGCAAAGGATACTGAAAAAGAAGTGACTGAGGAAAAGAGTTCATCTGAGGAACTCGCTTCTGAATCCACTAAGGAAAAGGAAGTTGATAACGAAAGTGGTTCAGAATCGGATGCTGAATCAGAAGCTGATTCAGACGCAAAATCAGAGAGTGCGAAAGCAAGCTCTGAATCTACCTCACCCTCTCCGTCTTTTCAGAAAAAGAAAGCTGACCCTAAGAAGGTATCAAAAAGGGGAAATAAACAGAAGGAGGAAACCCTAAAACCTGTCAGGTTGGTTAAATCCAAAATCCACCCTTGTTCTTTTATCGATTTCCAATTCTTTGAAAAGAAAGGATTTTATGCTGGTTTTTGGCTAGACAGAATAGGAGCTAAAGGGTTGTGTGATTTACGCATTGATATAATTGGAGAATTAGTTGAAGAATTTTACAAGAATCTGAAATTTGAAAATGAGACTTTGTTGATCTCGAAAGTTGGAGGAAAAAGGATCGTGGTCAATAGAAAGATGCTGATTGATTGTTTAGGTCTGTTAGATCATGGGGATGATCACGAGCTGATAACCTTAGGTAGAAATGAATCTATGCAACTCTTGAATGATGGCATTGGAAAGTTTCATGCCAAAGATATTTTCATTTCTGAATTCGAGTTGTTGATAAGGTTGCTGCACAAGATTGTTATCGAGTGCATATTACCAAAGAAAGGAAGTCCTACTTCCATTTCTAAAGAGGAAGCAATCATTGTTCTGGGGATGAAGTTGCAAAAACAACTAGACTTGCCTAGGATTATCTTACGGCACATGTGGAGAAATAAAAAGCACATGATTTATGGAAACATAATCATGAAAATTTTGCAAAAACATCATGTGAAGATGCCTAAGCATGTTCGTAGTCCTCAAATAATGAAGAAGATTGGTGATAAAGTGATTAAGCACATGAGTATTTCGATAAAGGAGAAATTTTGGTACAGCATTGATGGAGCTTTCTATGTTCATCCGAAGAATCGCAAGAGAGAATTGACTCTCAAAAGAATCTTGGACGAAATAGAAAAAGAGGATCCACATGGTGTTGAAAAATCAAAGAAGAGGAAATCTGATAAGGATGCCAAAGGAAAAGGGAAGGCTCCTGTTGCAGCAAAGAAGAGAAAAAGGGATTATGAGTTGGGGACTGGGAAGAAGTTTGAGATCAAAGAAGGGCAGACTGTTGAATCAGATTCTGATTCAGAGACTGAATCAGAGGGTATTCCCTTGAAGCCACCAGGAGAGACGTCCCAACCTATCTCTCTCCAACAGATTGACAATCTCATTTCTTCTCGAATGGAAGCATTCTTGAAGAAATTTGATTTGTCCTCTGTTCAAAAATCTCCTTTAGTCCTCCCCGATCCTCAAGTGGAAACCATCCATCTGAGCCAATTTCTGATCCTGTCTTTCCTACAACAACACCTGGTTCATCATCTCCACCTGCGGCTGACATTCCTAAAGATCCAACATCTCCATCAGCTGCTGGAATCCCTCATGTTGCTGATCCTGACTCCATTCCACCTACAGAGGATGTAGAGCAACCAGCAGAACATGTTCCTGAACCAACTCCACCAGTTGCTGATCCAATGGAACAAGTTCCTGCTACTGCTGAGGAAACCCCTGTTGCAGCTAAAGACATTCCTGTTGACCCTACTCCTGAACAACAAGCTGCGGTTTCTCTCCTATCCATCCCTCAACAATCCCCTGCTGAACAACAAACTGATTTCACAATCTCCAACTCCAACTCCTGCTAAATTCTCTGGCAGGAAGAAATCTCTGGCAAGGAAGAAAACATCTAGAAAGAAATAGAGTCCTTTATTTTTTTAACAGACAATTTCTCTTAGCGAATTTTCTATATTTTGTTTTCGGTTTGTAATGAAAATATTTTCTCTTTTGGATATTTTTGTGATATTTTCTGTTATGCTGAAATCTCTATATTTCCTTGACTTGAATGAATTTTATATGCATAAATTCAGGGGGAGTTATTTTTTATTCTGATAACAAAAAGGGGGAGAAGATATATGATGAAAAACAAATCTTAAGATATCAATATAGTTTGTGCAATATGCTTATGATATGAGATTTGATTATATTTGTGAGTTAGTGATTGATCCGTATGTATGAGTTTTGGTTAAATCTGATATGTTTTTGATATATGATATTATATTTGTTTTTAATCATAAGGTTTTGTTATCTTCAAAAAGGGGGAGAATGTTGGAATCTCTCATAATATTTTGATGATAACAAAAAGGAGTAAAAGTCTTTTTAACAAATAAATAAAGTATAGCAATCAAAACCAAAACCAAAACCAAAATATTTCATGATTGAACTAATCATCAGATTTTTTAGAAATTGTTTCAGAAGGTATTTTCAGATTCATTTTCAGAAGGAAGATCAGAAACTAAATCTGTTCCAGAACAGAAGATGCACAGAATGTTGCGAATTTATTTATACCTTATCATCTGAAGGCCTGACTCCACGAAATGAATATATTTGGGTAGTATATTCATTTTGTTCCACTAAAGTTGGATAAAATATCCAAGGGGATTTATTTCATCAATTTTATTATAAGTTACGTCTATTTAATTTTCTTGAGGAAGAAGATCGTCAGATTTTTATGTTTCACGTGGTCAGCAAATTCCTAAAGATAAGGGATATATTTTACCAAGTTCATGTTGGTTCAAATTTTCGAAACGAAGATCTTTTAAAGCTTATCTTCAAGGATAAAGGATATCACTATTTTTATGGGATAGTTTGTTGAAGTATTTATCCAAATTGTTATGGATAAACATATCAAGATATATGAGACATTATCAGATGACAGCATCAACGAAATTTGGATAAAGCTAAGAAGATTATTCGGGATTGATCATACACGTAACAGACACTTCAAAGGAGGGAATTTGCCAAGTCAAATATTTTCAATTTGAGAAGAATTCGAATTGTTTTGAACGACTTCTTTGCTAGCCGTTGAGATAAAACAATATATAGAGGAAGCACAAAACAAGGAAGATATGATGAGAAGAACGAATCTTGCTCTAACTCTCTGTTGAAAGAAAAAGTCTTCGAGTGCATTTCTCTCAAAAGTCCTTGCGTTACAAAGTGTTCACAATATTTTTGTTCGAAAGATAGGATATTTATTGTATTTCCTTGATTGAGTATCATTCAATTTTTTTTAGTGAGGTTGAGTGTTGCAAGTTATCTGTTAGACCAATTGTGTGTTATAGGATAACCGTGAGAATTGGGACAGAGTGTATTGTAGCCAAGAGGATTGGCAAGACAAGCTTGTAACTTTTGATTTTGGATATAGTGGAACAAACCGGTGTGGAATACCGGGTCCCCAACGTGGAGTTGGAAGAGAGGACTGACGCTCGAGGCGGAACCTCTATAAATCGATTTGCATTTTTCTCTACCCTACTCTTTTTATTTTCGTGCAATTTATATTGAAGTATTTGATAAACTGTCACGTTTCAGAACCTGTTTCAGAGAGTACTTCAGAGAGTTGTCTGTATTCCGCATAAAATTAAATTTGATCTGTTTTGAATTAAAATAGATATACAAGTGTGATTATCAGCTGTGATTAGTTTCTAAACAGCAAGTTTAATTAATTCTAAGTTTAATAAAGTAATCAAAAGGAAGTGAATTGAAAATTTCGAAAAGAATTTATTTTTGTGAAAAAGCAATTCACCCCCCTCTTGCTTACATTATTGGGACCAACAATGCTGAATTGGCTGAAAAGTTGGCCACTCCCTTAGAAAAAGGGGAAGCTAGAAGGAGGGATGGGCAAGAAAAGGTGTCACACACCAAAGGATACCCTAAACGCAACAGCCTATCACACTCAATATTAAGAATTAAGTACGATAATCTTAGTCATTCCGAAAGTCTCAATATCGGGTATAAAGCTTACTTTCACGATTATAGTAGACTAAACTTTAGATCATGTTGTTTAAGCAGTTATGCACAACAGCAATTAAGAAAATAAATCATAACAATATAACCAAGGTTCATAAAAACTTATAAGGGGTCTTTACAACATTAAGGGGCATTTTCCTATCAAAGCTAACTAAGTCTAATAAAGAGTCTATCTTGAAATGATTTACACTTTAGAAACTTCTCTTAGGACTCATATCTACTTCTAACTTACACTTCTATCCATAAGATATCGGCTTGAAAGCATTACCTGGGTAAAATAACCTCTTGCTTCCAACCAAAGGTACGAGAACTGCAAAAGATATTTAAGAGGGTATAAGCTACATGCTTAGTTAGATTTATTTCCACAATTAAACACTCGACATTCAATGATCAAAATAAGTTTATTAAAGCAACCATATGAGATGCATAAGTACGTGAGCAAACAATACATATGATTTTCCGGGAATCATATGTTGAATAGATTTACCCCTCCATTCGGGGTTAAGTGTTCTAGATCATATAGGTCGCTATCATAAACATAATTCCATGGTAATTTTTATTTTTTCCACTACCTTGCTTTCAAAAATCTAATCCAACTTATTTGTAGTTTATTTTTGAGCCACTACATAGCTGCCAGATATGTTTTAGTCAGGTGTTTTCTCACCACCAGTTAATTTCATAACACTCTTCACCGCTTTATAGAATTTATAGGCTCTATGAATCTCCTTACTAAGCCTTTGTCCCATCAAAGGTATAGTAATAAATGCAATGAACTCACCCAATGATACGCAAAAATCAATTTAATTAAGTACCCATGGCATAATTAAATATTTTATAGGTGATCATAGAATTTCAAGATATTCATTCTTACACTAGAACAAACATTCATTATAAATAATTCCTGCCTCGATATACTTAATCGTAATTTCAACCAAGTATGTAAAGCACATGCATTTTTTCATTTTATCTTTTCCTAATTCTAATGCCACTAATTTTACAAGAAAAATCATAAGTGTAAAAATGTAAGAAATAAACTCACTTGACTGTTTGTATAGATACTTCTAGTCAAGGAAATCCTCAGAACACAAGAAATCGGTCTCCACCTTACCTAAACAAGAGAAGTTCTACTTAAACTTGTAATTCTATTTTACTAAGTTTGTCAAATTTCGTATAGACAAAAATTCCAACTTAAAATGGCCATAACTTGCTCATTTTAACTCGAAATTTCGCATGTTATATATTGATTTCTACCTACTCGAAAAGATATATCTATTTCTAAGGTTATCTTCTACATAAAGGTCATTTTTCTTTCTAAAATTCATGGTACATAACCAAAATGAAAATCCTAGCTTTTGAAAAATAATTTTCCAAACTCATCTTTACTCAAAAAATCCGTTTGGCAAAAATATAGATATGTATATAGTTGAAAAATCCTTTGAGCATATATATAAACTCATATTGTATGCAAAGATTTAACGGTGTTATCTTAACGATTATTTTTTGTAAAACAATTTATCTTAAGGTATCGAAACTTGAAACTTAACAAATTCTTTTCTAAGTGTTTTGGAGAAGCTTTACAATTTTTTAGGTTATTGTAAATAAGTATATTCTTATTTTGTTTTTTCCAATTTCTTTTCCAAAACAATTAAATTTTCCTCTAACTTTATTCTTCTATAAATTTTGCTTTTTGTAGCAAAATGGAATTTCCAAAGTTTTTATTAAGTTATTGATAACCTATAATAACTTGAGTTATATATTTCTCCTCTTAAAAGAAAATGATTTTGATAAAAAAAATATTTTCCTCTTATATTTTCATTTCCTAACTCTTTTAAAAAAATATTTTTGTTTTTAAAACTTGGTCTTTTATATCTTTTACCAATTTTACTTAGAAGGAAAACCATGTTTCATTATTTTCTTAAGTTATTGATAGTATCTATTGTCTTTGAAATTTATTAAGGTTAAATTATTTTTATTTCTTTGAAAACAGGTGTATCATATAAAAACTTAACAATCTTTATTTTTCTAAGTGAGTTTATAAATTAGGGAGTTGATTTTATCTTATCTTCAAAAACTAGTTTACTTCTTAGTTTTTATTATGAAGTTGAAAAGATTCCAATCTTGAACTTTTCATGAAAACTTACATATCACAAATTATTAATACTAAGCCTTAGGTTATCTATCATGAAAAGAGGGTGTTGATTTTCTTAGTTAGTTTATTTGGAAAACCATCCTTATTGACTTCTACGAAAATTCATGGTGAGTTTGATAAGAAGTTGTAAAAATCATTTTTCTATGTATTATTGACAAAAACTTTATTTAGTGACAAAGTTTTAAGATAAAAGAGTTTGGTCACATTTCTTTTGTTAAAGAAAATTTTCCTTTTAATTTTTGTTGAGACAATATCATTATGATTATGCATGTACATGAGTATGAAAAGATGAAAATATAACCAAGATATAAGGAGTAAGATAATAATATCAAGTATTGGGAACCTTGACTTCATCAAAGTAATCCGATCAAGTATTGAAAGCCTTAGCTTCATCAAGGCAACTCGGGACTAAGAATAGAGTAGTCCCAAAAGAAAGGAAAAAGAAAGAAAGGAAAAAGCAATAATAAGAGCAAGTTAGAGAATGTTAGTGAGCATTAGGCTCTAAAAATATATAGATATACATATACTTAATAATGTATATAGAGTCTTATTAGAAGCATAATAATCACAATAATAACATTAATAACAACATATATGATAATAATAAATTCATAATTTCTTAGCATGTATAAAAACAAAACATAAAATGTTGTTGCTTCTACAACTCATAAGAGTTTCAAGAAATAACACTAGGTCATGCTAAGTTACATGACATGGGTAAATAAATAGTGATAGAAGTTTACCTAAAAGTGTTTTTGTAGTAGGAAGAAGGTAATGAATGTAGGTTTATGTGGTTAGTGATATGTGGTAGATAGTTTGTGTATAGGGGACGATTTTTGTGACGAATTGGTTAAAGAGAGTTTTGGTAGTTGTCACGCCCTAGAAGGTACCCTAAACGTGGCAGTCCGCCATATATAATATTAATACTAATGAATGACAACCTTAGTCATGCAGGAGCTTCGATATTACATGTAAGGCGTGCTTCCAAGATAGTAGGAGACTCACAAGGGTATCACATTTAAGTAGATAATAAAAGCAAACAAGAACTTATATAAATAAACATGAAACCTTCATTTAAATAATAATTCCTTACATCATCTTAGGGGCATTCCCCTGTCTTAAAAGTCTTGTTACAACTAAACTATTAACAAAGTAATCATAACTATAACATAAGCCTACTACATAGATTTTCTTAGAAGTCTATGTTCAAAACTAAATACATATAACTTCTCCCAAAAACTCCTAGTAACTTAAGCTCGTACCTAGCATACGGGGCTCCTTGGTGCCAACCAAAGGTAATCATACTGTAACAAAAAGCTATAGGGATATAAGCAAATCTAGCTTAGTGAGATAATTCCATCTACAATACATTTCCATAAATCAAATAAGTATTTAAACAATCATATGAGAATGCACCAAACATATGAACAAACAAAATACACAAGATTAACCGGAAATCATGTGTAGCATGGAAACATAATCCATGTCGGGGGTTGGGAGGTTACCGGCCCATACGACCATCAATAATTATAGATTTGTTGGCTTATGCTTGCCTTGTAGACTTTCCGGCTCTTACTGGCCCAGTAGACTTTCCGGCTCCTACTAGCCACCACTACAACTTCCTTGTTTCCCCACACGAGAAAAGTAGTAAAACAAATGTGACTCATGAATATGATATGCATGAATTATTTTCAATATAAGTTTAACCAGATAATGTGAGTTCAAGTTAAAGGCAATCAAAAACGATATTCATTGTGTCACTGCAAGATTCACAATTTAATTATCAATTCCTCTTTCGATATTCTTAACTTATATTCAACCAATCATAAATTCAAATCACACAATACTTTTATCTTTTTCTTAATTTCTAATGCTACTAATTACAAGCACAAATAAAGAAATGTAACTTAGTAAAGGATTAACTCACTCCATGTCGGTGGATATTAATCGAAGTAGTCTTTCGGGAAAGTGATCTCAGTTCCTCCTTCACCTAAACAAGATGAAAGACCCAAATGAGCTTTTCATAGAATTTCTATTCTTGAAGATTCTAAACTTTTCTTAAAATCGCGGTAAAATCGTATGGGAAGAAATTTCAACTTAAATGGTCATAACTTGCTCATTTTAACTCGGAATTTCGCATATAATATACCGTTTTCTACCTATTCGAAAATATATATCTTTTTCTAAACTTATTTTCATCAAACAAAGTCGTTTGGGTTCCGAAAAAGTGGTGGGCAGACTCATCACGAATTTTTTATAAACTTGATTTCCTTCTTTTATCCAAAGCTCATTTTGAAGGGATAGGTATTTTAATAGCTTGTAAAACCTTAAAAATGCATATACATATATTTATTGACTCATATGGAATGTATGAAGTTAATGAAGTTGTCTCAAGAAAAAGTAAAGTCTTTTAAGGATTTTTGGAAAGTGAGTACTTTTGAAGTATTCCTCTTTTTGAAAATATCTTAAGTTATTTCAAATGAGTATTTTCCTTTCCTAAATTTAATTTCCGTAATCTCTTTAAATTCCTAAGGAATGATTTTAGTTTCCAATACTTTTGAAAGTAATAACAATTATATATTTAGAGAAACAATTTCTTGGTTTCTTGAGATCATTCTATTTTGATGAAGAGAATTTCTAGCCCTTGATGAAAAAGTGAAGTTGTTGTAAAATCTTTGTTTATTTCAAAAACTTATCTCTATGTATGTTTATGAGCTATTCTAGATTTCTTAGAAAAGTTTGTTTAAGAAAATCACTTCCTACTTTTATTTCTAGAAAAGAATTTTTAAGAAAACCTTTTATTATGTATTTTGTTGAGATAAAAGTCATTATGTTCATGCATGAATATGAATCATAAAGTTATGAAAACATAAAGAAACATAATAACTTAAAAGAATAAGCCAGTAAAAAAATAAATCAAGTATTGGAACCTTAGCTTCATCAAGGTATCCTTGGACTAAGAAAAGACTAGTCCCAAAAAGAAAAAGAAAATATTTTGACTTAATGAGGACAAGTCTAAGACTAGAAAGACTAGTCTTAAAAACAATATGAAAGTAAATAAATTACAAGGAAAGTAAATAAATTACAAAACAAATGAGCTTATATGTTCTAAAAGATATATATAGCTACATATATTATATATATTTAGATAATTATATGTATAAAAGCAACATAAAGAAATTAGATCATGAACAAAAACAAAGTATGAACCTATTGTTGCTTTCTTTAACCTTCATGGTTTAGAAAACACACAGTAAGCTCATACTAAGTAAATGAACATAAAGAAAACTTGAAGAAATATTACCTAAAAGAACTAAACTTGAGAGAACTCTTTAGGAGAGAATTCTTGTAGAATTTTGGGAGAGTAACTTCAGTATATGAAAGGTGTGAAAAAAAGTGGAAGGAAGAGAAGATATTTATAGGAAAATGTGGGAGATTAGTTGTGTTAATTAAATAAATGAAAATAAAACAAATTGGAGGGTAAGAGAGAGGGTTCCGACGCAAATTGTAGAGGGGAGAGGGAGAGAAACTTATTTTTTTGTATTTTTGTAAATGAAAAGTAAGATATGAAAGATATGAAGTTGTATTAGAAATGAAAATTGTAAGAAATAGAGGTATGGGTTATAGTAGGTTGTAAGAAAAAGTAGAGATAGATAAATAATGTAGAATAGTAGTAAATAGTGTAATGTAAAGTACACATGACAATTTAAGTACTGATAGTAAGAAAATACGTGTATAAATGCGATATCTGATATTTTTAGCTACCGAAAAATTATGAAATTGATATTTTTGAAAATCTTATATTTTTATGAATCTAACGGTATATTCAGAATATTTTTACTATTCCGAGCCTGGGACACGTTTTTCAAGAACTGTGTTCGATCGGGTTCAAAACGAGTTGCGATTTTACTAAACTGATCTTTTTAAGCTTCCTTAGATAATTACGAACTATTCTAATCACTAAACTCTTTCTTACTTTATTAGGGTTTCTTAAACAGGGATGCTGGACCTGAACGGTTATGATAGACTAGGGTTTTGTTGACTTTAGAGATCCGGTTGACTTCTAATTAGGGTTTAAGCTTTAATTGATCACAAAACTTCGGCGGTTTACAGTAGTGAAGAATTTTGTGGAGAGAGTTTTTGGAGTGAATTTGGGAGAGTTTTATTATGTGAAATGAAGGTGTGAAAAAAATGGAGGGAGAGGGGGTATTTATAGTTGAAGATTGAGGGAAATTAAGTGTAACAAAATTAATTGAAAAAGAAGAATAATTAGAGATAGAAAGGGAGAGGTAATGCTGGCCATGGGGAGAGAAAGAGGGGGAGAAATTATTTATTTTGTAATTTTGTAAGAAAAGTAAGTAATGTGTAAAATATGATGTGATTAGAAATATATTGGAAAAGTAAAAAGTAAAAAATAGTTGTATAGGTAGTAAGAATAGATAGTAAAAAAAAGTAGAGATAGGTAAATAGCAATTAATAGTAAGATAGGATAATGAATAGTAAATAAGACTAATAAGTTACCAGTAGTAAAGAAAATACACGTATAATTGCGATACATGTAAGTTTTAGTTACCGAAAAATTATGAAACTAATATTTTTGAATTTCTTACATTATTATGAGTCTAACGATATTAATGGAATATTTTTACCGTCTGGTGTTCTCGAGCATGATTTTCGAATACTGATTTCGTTCGGGTCTGAAAGACACTATGTAAACCCCTAAATTTTCGGAATCGGTTTAGCACAAAACCCTAACCGGAAGTCAAACGAACCTTAAAGGTCAACAAAACCTAGTTTGCCGTATCCATCTAAATCCGGCATCGCCGTTTTCCTTGGCCCGGAAAACAAAGTTGGGTAATTAGCTAAAATAGTTCGTAATAACCATAGGTTTTATAAAAGTTTCAGTTTCGCGAAATTCGGGTGTTCTTCGAATCCGATCGGACACAGTTCTCAAAAAAACGAGTCCGGAGGCCGGGATAGTAAAATATTCCGAATATACCGTTAGACTCGTAAAAATATAAGTTTTCCAAAAATATCAATTTCGTAATTTTTCGGTAAGTAAAAATAACAGATATAGCTATTATACGCGTTATTTTCTTACTACCGGTACTTTAATTGTCATATCTACTTTACATTACACTATTCTTTACTATCTACTATTCTTTTATCTCTACTTTTTCTTACACCTACTCTTACACTCTACATAACCTATAATCTTAACTTTTTACCTTTCCCATAACTTTATATCACATCTATCTTACAAATTACATCTTACATTTTCCAAAAAGTCAAAAAATTAATTCATCCTCCCCTCTTCACACATGGCCGGCGCCCCCCCCCTCTCTCTCTCTCTAATGCCCTCAATTTGTTTTAATTTGCATTTATTCAAATCACACAAAAACCACTCCTCAAAATCCTATAAATACCCACTCATTACCTTCACTTCCTTTCACATCTTCTTCTCTAAAGTTACTCTACTAAAATTTCTCTCAAATTTCTCTCAAGAAGTTCATCTCCTTTAGGTAAAAGTTCTTCAAGAAATCTCCATGTTCATCTACTTGTATGAGCTTAGTGTATGTTTCTAAACCATGAAGGTTAAGAAAGCAACAATTAGATTCATACTTTTGTTTTTGTTCTAATCATAATTCCTGTCTCCTTTATATATTCTTCATGCTCCTCTTATGTTCATTTTGTTTCTTTTTCATAATTATCTATTATATCTATATAGCTATAAATCTAATTAGAGCATGTAAGCTCATAATCTTGCAATTTGTTTATTTCATGCAAAGCAATTTATTTACTTTTCCATCGCAATTTATTTATTTATTCCTTGTTGAAATAAGACTAGTCTCTGTCTTAGACTTGTCCTCATCAAGTCAAAACAAGCTTTTCTTCTTTCATTTTATTTCTTTATGGGACTAGTTTTTCTTAGTCCGGGAGCCTTGAAAAGATAAGACTCCAATACTTGACTTTATTATTTATGCTTTATGTTATTTTGTTTATTATTATAATCATGTTCATTTAGATTGTTGTCCAAAAGTTTTATTTTTAAAGATAATTAAATAAAAGAGGGCTTTTTGTCACTTAGGAATAAGTTTTTGTGAAACATAAAAATATAAGATAACAAAAATAAACTCATCATTTTCAAGCTACAAAAAGAATTCACTATGAAGTTAGAAACTATTTTACTTAAAAAGTACTTAAATTCTTGTTATTCTACCTTGTTTTTCAAAAGAATATATATTTGTCAACGAAAATGGTTCTTTTCATAAGAAAGAAAATAAGTGGATGACTAGGGAAATTTTAAGTAAAGACATTTGCAAACAAATAGGCAAAGAAAATTTATGGTTTGAAAATAATAAGTTATTTCTTTTCAAGGTTACAAGAGGAAAATATAGAATTATAGAAAGTTGTTTTTTCTACAAAAAGTCCTTAATTGTTCCACATTGTTTTTATAAAGAAAACAGTTTTCATGCAGGATGATCATTTTTGAAAAATATGAGACATGAGAAAAAGAATGAGAAATATCAAGTGAGGATTTTGCAAAACAAGTAAACAAAAGAATTCACACCAAGAAAAATGAAGAATAGCATATTTCCTAGAAAACTTAATTAGTATTAATATTACTTAGGAAGTAGAAAATCTTATTTTCAAAAAGTCACTTAGAAAAAGATAAATTAAAACCAACATTAAACGTTTTTAGAAAACAAAATATAACAAGGTATTCATTTCAAAGAAATTTACAAAAACGATTTCTGTAAAGCTTCAATCAACATTGTTTTACTTAAGAAAAATAAGTTGGACAACGAGACACTTGAGCATGCTTAAATATGAGTTATTAGTTATAAAAAGAGAATTTTTTTTATTTTATAGATAACTAAGTATTTATCAAACAATTTTGATTTCTCGAAACAAAGTTGTTTTTACTTGAAAATCCGTAGTGAATTTTGTCACCACTGTTTTGGAGCCTATATGGCTTTGTTTGATGGATATAATTTTGGAAATGGGTAGATCTTTTCGAGTAGATAGAAATCGGTATATTATACGCGCGATTCCAAGTTAAAATGACCAAGTTATGACCATTTTAAGTTGGAACATTCTTTTATACGAACTTTGACGTTCTTTGACATTGTTTTGTCAAAAAATCAAGAAAATCTTCAAGAAAAACTCATTATGGGTATTTTCTTTGGTTAGGTGATTCCAAGGAAGGATTTCTTCACCATGAGAACTATTACGATTAAGTGGAGTGTGTGAACGACTCATCCGCTTAGAAGAATAGACGTCAATGGCATCGTGAGTTATTTCCTCGTTATTTTTCATACTCTTGATTGTGCTTGTAAAATTAGTTACACTAGAACTTAAGAAAAAGGAAACGGGAGTGTTATGATAATATGTTGAAAGAATACTAAGTATATCGAGACTCGATTTGTTTTTAATAAAGTTGTATGTGCATTAATATCTTGAAGTGTTTGAAATTGGTTGATCACTTGAAAGAAGTTAAATGTAACTACTAGACTTAATTAAAGAAAACTATTCATGCACTTCATATGTTGAGTCATTGCATTCACTACTATACATTGGTGGGACAAGTGTATAATAGTGGTGGTAGACTAACTGGTATATCATGTAGTGGCGAGTAGGAGCCGGTAAGAATACTTAATTGATGGCTAGTAGGAGCTGTAATAACTACAAGTTTTTTGTGGCTAGTAGAAGCCTATAATAACTACAAAATCTTTTCGTGGCTAGTAGGAGCCTGTAATAACTACAAAATTTTTGATGGCGTATAGGAGCCGGTAAGATCTATAAAAGTGTTTTTAAAGTGGTGGCTGTAATTGGCCTGAATACCCAACCCCGAATGAAAGGCGTAAATTCATTCAACATATGATTCCCGGAAAGTCATATGTCTTGTATGCTCACGTGGTTGTTGCATTTCATACGTTTGAGTAATAAACTGATTGATAATCTACTTCGAGTATGAATTTTGGGAATTACTCACTAAGCTTATTAGCTTATACCGATAACTATCTTTGCAGTTCCGTACTTATGGTTAAGGCCGTGGCCTGTGGGCAGGTAATCCCTCTTGTATTTTAGAAATCTGAATAAAGTGTAGCTTGCTTGAGCATGTTAATATGTATATAATAGATTAGTAGTTTAGGGAGTTGTCCCTAAGTTTGTAAAATTTATGCCATGGACAATTAATTTTTGTGATTCTTCTTTTCTTAATATGTTTTTATATCTCTCTTAAGCTACATAATTCCATATATGGTCCTCTAAAATTGTGAAAGTAAGCCTTACATAATATAAAAGCTTTTGGAATGACTAAGGTGTCATACTTAAGCTTTAATGTTAAGTGTGGCGGACTGTCACGTTTAGGGTACCATTGGGCGTGACACACTAGAACTTGGTGAATCTAATATTTGTAAGTTTCCTATATTATTATGAACTTATTATAGATCATTAACTCATTTTCGTTATCTAGGATTAAGAGCGCGGGATTGCTGGATCTAAACTCTAGTGTTTTGGCATAGATTTTTGTTGACTTAAGGTTTCAGGTTGACTGTCAGTTCTAGGGTTTTAACTTAAGAATTGTCGTAAAAACGAGGGGTTTACAAAAAGAGATAGAGAAGCTAGCATCTGTTGAACCAGCTAATCCAAAACCAAGGAAGCCCTACCTAAACCACTTAAACAATAAAGGGTGGAGGGCATTTCTATAATTGAATAAGAATATGATGACAGCTTCCTGGAAAGCAACGAAAATGAAAAAGAAGCCACCCATATTGCCCCTCCACAAAGAAAAGAAACAAAAAGACATGATTTTGACCTTAACCAACTACCAATTGAATAATAAAGGAGGAAGAGAAAGAGAAGAAAAAGAGAGAAGAAGAAGAAGCTGCACAAATCAGGGCTTACATGGCCAATGCAAACGGCATGACTAAGGAAGAAAAGAATGATTTTCTTTATGCCCTACAAGTACAAAGGCAGCGAAATGAAGGAATTGATGAAAGGGAAAGCCTCATTGAAAACATTGAAAAGGTTAATACTAAGAGGCAAAAAGGAGTAAGTGCCTCCAAAGAGGCACCTGACACAATGCGAAAAGCATACAGATAAATGTGATCAATATACCGATTGAAATCACAAATACAATTGAACATAAGCAATTAATTAGAGAAAACTCTCTTAAAGTTTTGTAATTTGATAAGAAGTAACGTTTAAAACACAAACTAGGGTTTACTAGACTATTTATATTGTTACATGGGAAGCTTAAAAGACAAATACTAAATAATAAATATAATAAAAACTAGCAATAAAGAACCAAATCCATTGCCTATGCCCATCTTTACCAAGTCGAGTCTGATCATTCAGATGCTTTAGAACACTGCAATCTGAGTGTAGAACCAACTCCTTCAATACTTCCTTCACTACTCCTAGCATATCTTCACTATTCTCTTCTTCTGCTGCTATGATCTGTCTTAACATGAGCAAGTGCATAACTCGAGGCTCCTTCATCTCTCTTGCTAAATGGATGTTAGATAGAAAAGAGCGCTATCTAATTTGACTGCTTTGGTATGTTTTACTACCTTTAGGGGCAGCAAAGTGTACTTCATACCATCCTTTTCTAACCTGTACACATTATCCCTTCCCACATGTTAGGCATCCAAATCATATTGCTAAGGCCTTCCCAGCAACAAATGACACGCCTCCATATCTACCATATTACAATAGGCATCATCTTCATATTTACCTATCGAGAATGGTACTTTACACCTCTCCTTCACATTAATCCTTTCAGCTGCATTGATCTACCCTATAGTGTATGGATTAGGGTCTTTCTCCACTGGTAAATGCAATTGCTTCACAAATTCCCAATCAATAATGTTCTCACAGTCACCTCCATCAACAATTAGGTCAAACACCTTCCCACCTATTGTACACCTAGTACGAAACAACTGGAATCGTTGAGTGTTGTCCTTCTCCTTAGATTCCGACATTAGTTTCCTGATCACATAAGTTTGCTCAACCTCCCTATCTTCATCATAGCACTCATCATCACCATCAAGTTCACATATCTCCTCATCTCTCAACTATGCTTACTCATTTCCTATTAGGACATTTATTTGACCGGTAACCCGGCTGATTACATCTATAACACTTACCAAAATTGGCTTAGCATAGGTATTATTCTGCTTTAGAGTGTCTTTAACCTCAATAGGCTTTTTAACAGCAGCTTTATCATCTTTCTTATCACTATTCATGCCTTGTTTCTTCTCAATATTGTCATTCTTTTCAACCACAGATTGACCCGAATAATCATTTTCGAATCTCCTACCGCCACCATCAAATTTGTTACCTTTCTTTTTCCACATTAACTCTACTCTACGTGCCATATTCTTTGTCTCACTCAAATTCCTCAAAACATTGACTCCAATTTTATTCCGAATTTGGAATTTTAACCTATCAACATATCTAGCAACCTGCTAACCCTCACTCTCTCTTAGATCATTCCTCTCTGCTAGCCGCATGAACTCTACAATATATTCATGTATATTCCTCAATCCTTGATGACATCGTTGATACTACTAAAAGAGGATCTACTCATAATCGAGAGGTAGAAAATCCTGTTGCAACAGCTGTTTCATCCTATACCAAGTTCTCACTGGTTTTCTGCCCTCACGGTATCTCCTGTTATGTAGTCTTTCCTACCAAGCAGAGGCCCGTCCTTTCAACCTACAAGCAATCAACATCACATTACGATCCTTTGGTATCTCCATGTAGTAAAAAAATCGATCTACTTCTGCCATCCAGTCTAAAAATTCTTCTATATTCATATTGCCATTGAAACAAGGTATATCTACCTTCAAACAGAAGTCCCCATCGTCGCCTTGATCGTAACCATAATGATTCCTCCTGTACCTACCACCACCGTCATCATCGCTTCTCCTCTACAGCTACCTCTCATTATATAGCAATTCATCCTCCTCCTCGAAGTCCTCATCAGAAATCTGTGCCCATCGATTTACGGCAAGAGGTTGATTGATTAGACCGTCATAAGCTCTTCTTACCCCTGGTCGTCTCATACCAACCTCTTCACCTTCATCGACAACCTCTGCCAATGCATCAAAACGTTCAATCAAATCCTCAAGACGCTCTTTAACTCGTTGGATTCTCTTATCCACGGCATCGTTCATCGCCCCAAGAACCTCAATCCCTCGGACTTCCATGTTATGGACACCGCCATGAGTACGATTGTTGTCAGCATCTTCACCTGACAACATCTTCGCAGGATTTTAACCTGGCTCTGATACCAACTGACATAGTGCGAAAACCGTAAAGATAAACGTGATCAACACATTGGTTGAAATCACAAAAAACATAATAGTACACAAGCAATTAATTAGAGAAAACTCTATCAAAGTTTTGTAATTTGATATGAAGTAACATCTAAAACATAAACTAGGGTTCACCAGACTATTTATATTGTTACATGAGAAACTTAAAAGACAAATACTAAATAATAAATGTTAACTTTTCCAAATAATGTTTTGATGATAACAAAAGGATGATTAATTGTTTCTAATTTTATTTGTTAAGTATGATTAAATAGAAGCTTATTCAGAACCTTTGATAGTTGTATAAATGAGTTTTTACAAAGTCAGAAGTTATTTCAGAAGTTCCGTTTAAGCTTTGGTATCTAAAGAAAGTCTTTCAGAAGTATTTTCAGAACTTTCAGTGAGACTTATATAAGCTTAACAAGCTAGTCAGAAGCAATTTCAAAACCTTCAGTGATAGAAAAATAAGTCTGTCAGAAGCATTTTCAGAACTTACGTCAGTAAACATATATGCTTAACAAGCTACTCAGAGGCAATTTCAGAACCTTAAGGATTGATACGAATTTTTCCAATTCGCCTAAAATTGTTTAAAATCTTGGATTTAAATATTTTTTAAGACACAACTCCACTTCTCAAGTATATTTTGGTAATATGCTTGATGTGTTTCACTTAAGTTGGATTTTATATCATGGGGATCTTTTCACATCAAGTTTTATATAAAGATTATCTTGAAAATTATTTTGATAGCTACAATACATTCTTCTATGAAGTTTGGATATTTCACAAATTTATTTTTGGGATAATGGATATGATAAGATATGGAAGATAAGGTTATTTTAAAAAGATATGGTTGTTACAAGAAAATCTTTGAAGATAAAAGTTGTTATGAGATTTCGGCATAAGATATGGAACATATTATTTTGTTATTATCCTTATTGGATAAATAACATAATTTCATTCAGATTTTATGGGACAAGATATCAGCAAATATATTGAAGTTTATCCAAAGAAAAATAATAAGAGAAGATCACATGGAATGGTTAGAGAAGATTGCGTTATCTTATCAAGATCTATTTATTCATATTGCAAGTAAAGATCATGGTAATTTCAGATCAATTTAAGGAAATATCTATAGCCAATATCAATGAAATTATCTCAACAACACTTATTCGATTTTTTGAATTTTGAAGGAGCAGCTGGATGAATTTTCAAATAAGGATAAAGATGAAACATATTTATAGCCGAGATACAAGGGATATTATATCATTTTTTCAACTAGTTATTGGATGTGGAAAAATAAGAAATAAATATTGAAGAAATCATAAGGAACTTCAGGAAAAAAAAAAAAAAAAAGCTTCACACGCAGCAAGAAATCTTCTTACTTCTCTCACATACAAACCAGGATTACATTGCCTTCATACAAGCTTCATAGATCTGAAATTGTGCAATTACTTTTTATTGCATTTAGCCTTCGAATTTTTTTGAAGGAACATTGTTGTTGCCTTCTTAGATTGATTGTTTAGTTACAAGTGTAGACTCTGTTGATCGATTGTAGCTAGAGATAGCATTGAGAATCGAGCAGAGAGGATTGCACTATCTTGTAATCCTGAATTTTTTTGATATAGTGAAACACAACCCGTAGGATAACGGGGTTCCCGGCGTGGAGCTGGAAGAGTGGACTAACGCACAAGGCGAACCACTATAAATAGCTGCCTGATCTTCTTTTTCCCTCATCTTTTATTTTTCAGTAATTCATTGTTAGCATTGTTTAATTGATATATTGTTCTCATGTTTAAAACTTAAAGGGGATATTTTAAAAGGCGAAATTTTTAAATAATCAATTCAACCCCCCTTCTTGATTATTTTGGGACCAACAATTGGTATCAGAGCTTGCTCATCTCATTGATTTGAGTGATCCATTTAAAAATGGCTGAGAACAATGTAGCAATTAACCGTGCACCTTTTTTTATGGTTCAAATTTTTCATATTGGAGAATGCGTATGGAAACTTATATAAAAGCTAACGATTATGATTCTTAGCAAGTAATTTCCATTGGAGACAATGTGATTACAATGAATGGAAATTCAGTGATGACAGATGCTGAAAAGAAGATCACTGAAAAGAACAACAAAGCCAAAAAAATTTTGTTAACTACCATTGCTACTTAAGAGATTTATTTAATATCGTCATGTGGAACAGCAAAAGAAATATGGGATAGTTAAACTGAATCTTATGAAGGTACCAATACAATTAAAGAAACTAAAATGAATGCTTTACTTCAACAATATGAGTTATTTAAGTTTAAAACTGATAAGTCTGTTAAAGATGCATTAAACAGGTTTACTGCAATTATGAATGATCTGGCATCACTTGGCAAAGTGATTGGTGATCCTGATCTTGTGAGGAAGATGCTGAAAATCCTACCACCAACTTGGGATGCAAAGAAAACTGCAATAGAAGAAGCATAGGATCTCAACAAACTTTATCTTAGCCAACTAAGAGAAAAGTTAATGGCTTATGAATCTCATAAGAAAACCACACAAGAAGAGGAAAGTAGTACTAAAGGGATTGCTTTCAAAGCTAAAAAATTCATTCAAATAGGATCGAATGATAGTGAAGATGAAGATGAAGAAGACATCACATTACTTGCCAAAAAGCTCAATCGATTCTTCAAGAAACAAAGAGGTAAGAAATTTAGTATTTTTAAGAGAACTACTGAATATAAGAAAAATTATGCAGGAAAGGGATACAAGGAAAAAGAGAAGAAAAAGGAGAAGAAAGAAATCCAATGTTATGAGTGCAAAAAGCCAGGACATATCAAATATGAGTGTCCCACATTAATTAAGAAAATGGAGCAATACAAGAAGAAAAGTCAAGCAATGTTAGCTACATTGAGTGATTTGGATGATACAGAAAGTGGACCAAAAGATTCGAATGGAGATGAAGAAGAAGCAATTTATGTCTCATGGCAACTTCTGAGGTACACTTTGAATCTGAAAATGAAATTATTGAAGATGATGTGCTTATAGAAATGAAAAAATTATTAAAAGCACTTAAAAAGGCTGACTTGAAGATAACTAAGTATGATAATGAAGTTAAGTCACTTAAAAATGAAAAGGAAGCTTTAAAGCAAACCAACTCTTTACTCGTTGATGAAAATGACATATTAAAGCATGATCTTGAAAAGTTGCATGTAGATATTGAAAAACTAAGAAAAGATAATGGTTTGTTAAAGGAAGAAACCGGAGTATTAAAAGTGAAAATAGATGAATTTCAAATTCAATAAAGAATACATTTAACAAATTTAATGAAAGTGATAAGAAATTAACAATGTTAATCTCATAACAAAGATTGTCTTTTGAAAAGCATGGTTTAGTTTATGAGCATGGATCTAGTTCGAATTCAACTAAGAAAACTGTGTTTGTAAAAGCTAAACCAAATACAGATAATAAATCAAGTAATAAAAAGCAAGTTTTAAAGAAGAATCATGTAAAAGGGAATTATGCACGCAACATTAGAAGGTATTTCAGAAGCTATCATTCTTATGAAAATAATACCAGAAGGTATCCGACACATGAAAATAATACCAGAAGGTATTTCAGAAGGTATCCTACATATGAAAACAATACCATAAGGTATTCCAGAAGTTACCCGATACAAAATAACATGAAACAGGTAAACAACAGGTATAGTAATGATAGTTTGTATGCGTGTTTCTTTTGTAATAACCTTGTCATATTGAGAAATATTGCTATTATAAAAGAAACAGCTTAGTAATGAACAAGTTAAACAAAGAAACCAAACGAGCTTGTCTTATAAAGGGCCCAAACTTGTTTGGGTTTCTAAAAAGGTTTAATCCTTTTGAATTTTGCAGGAACATGAAGCTAATATTAGAGGAACATGGTATCTAGACAGTGGATGTTCCAAACATATGACAGGAAATGCTTCATTGTTCACTAGCATAACATGGGAAGAAAAAGGATATGTGAAATTTGGAGATGACAGTAGAGGTAAAATTGTTGCAACTGGAAGTATTGGTATGTCTCCTTACATTATAGAAAATGTTTATCTAGTTAAAGGTTTAAAACATAATCTTTTAAGCATTAGCCAATTATGTGACAAAGGTTACAAAATGATTTTTGAAAAAGACAAATGTTTTGATTTTGATCAAAATGGTTTAAAATTATTTGAAGGTTTTAGAAAGAAAAATGTCACGCCCCGAGGGGTACCCTAAACGTGGCAGTCCACTATACACAATACTAAAGCCTAGGAATGACTACCTTAGTCATGCAAAGGCTTCCATATCATGTACAAGGCGTACATCACAACCAAGGGAACGCATCGGAGTAGCGCAATTTATATTAATAATAAATAAGTAACAAGACAAAGAGAATACTTATCATAAAGCATAAACATATTACATTTCAATTCTTAGGAGCATATTCCTCTGTTGTCTGCAAATAGATAAGCATTACTAATCATAAAGGCCATTACATATAAAGAATCTTACAAAACTATTTCATCTTATGATTACATTTCCTTCATTGAAGCTTAACGTCCTTCCATGACCTCCTTAGTATCATGATCCTCGATTTAAACCACGGGTATACCTGTTTCATCAAAATCTATAGGGGTATAAGCTACAACTAGCTTAGTAAGATATTCCTTTTCATTCGCACCATATTTTCAAACAAGTTTATTTATTTATTCACACATATGCTATGCATACAATGCAACAATCACATGATTACGTAAATATATATAGTTATCCGGAAACCATATATAGAACATATTTACCCCTCCGTATCAAAGGTTAGAGAATCGGGGTTGAAGGTCCTCAACCTTCTACTGCTAGTCCCCAGGTCCTCACCCACAGCGTTCGGTTGGCTCGGCTCCGAACCTAGAGTCGCTTTCCCCGAGCGATTTAGATTCTCCAGGAAGGAACATGGCCTGTGGCACCGCACGATCACAGCCAATCCAACTCTACGCGTAGGAGTAGCAGCCTTCCGAAATAGATGTTACTCGACAGATGCTATGCGTGCGCCTTTTAATTTTCTTAAGCCAAACCTTATTAAGATTTATTAGGGGCGATCAATCAACTTAGCAAATAATAAACAATCATACAAGTAAGTAAACAAAATTATTAAACAGGCAGTTCGAAGTTACGATATTCTTAATCCTCATTTCATACATAAACATAGAATCACACATACATAATCCCGATTTCCCCAGATATATATATCCATTTTTATCTTTTCTTGGTATACTAATGCCACTACTTTACAAGCACAAGCAAGGTAACGAAATTAGGAGGAATAACTCACTCGTCCATTTTGCTATCTTCTTAGTCGTAGTAATCTTCGGGCAAGATATTCTCGTGTCCTTCGTCACCTAGACAAAAAAAAATCACGGGATAAGTCTTTCATGGAATTTCTATCCTTGGAGATTCTAAACTTTACTTAAAATCGTGGTAAAATCGTATAAGAGGAAATTCCAACTTAAAATGGCCATAACTTGCTCATTTTAACTTGGAATTTCACATATAATATACCGTTTTCTACCTATTCGAAAAGATCTATCCATTTCTAAGGTTATCTTTGTCATAAAAGGTCATTTGGGTTCCGAAAACGTCAGGTACAGATTTTAAACGAATTTTCTAAACTTTTGCAAAGATCCATTTTCTAACTCAACTCCTTTTTAAAGAAAATCCTTTTGTAACAATATAAGTATATAAATATATATTTGATAAACACTTTTGAATATATAGGTAAGCTCACTTTGTTTGCAAAAATCGTAATGGTAGTGTCTCAACAATTTATTTCATAAAACAATTCATTTAAACTTTAACATCGAAAATTTCTTTTCAAGTATTTAAAGAAACTTTATATTTTCCTAAGTTGTTATAAATGAGTATATTCTTATTTTATTTTCTTCATTCTTTTTCCATGGACAATTAAATCTTCTTTTAACCTTAGTTTTTCATAAATTTCACTCCTAGTGATAAAAGATCAATTTTATCGAAAGTATATCAAGTTGATGAAAAACCCTTTTTCATAATTTTGTATTTAGGATAATTTTAGAAAATGAATCTTGTCTTTATATCTATTTCTCAAATATAAGTTTTTGCTTTCTAAAACTTATTCTTTTATTTCATTTGAAAAGAATCATCTTTATAAAATCCATTATTGTTAATCTTACTTTTTATTTATATTCTTTTGAAAAATGAGTTCCTTCTTTTTAGAAATTTGAAAATCATTATTTTTCCTAAGTGGGATTGAAATTTTATTGGTTGAATTCATCTTAACTTTAAAAACTAGTTTGTTTCTTAGTTTTGTTATGGAGTTAAAAAGAGTTTATTCTTAAGCTTTTTGTGAAAACTTTGAAAACTAACAAATTATTTTACTAAAACTTAGGTTAACATAATATAATGAAAATATCTATTTCTTAAGTTTCCTTGGTAAAAACATCTTTGAAACGTTTGAGAAAAACTCTATTTGTTGACAATAACTCCATGATTTTATGAAAAATTACATAATCGAAAATCTAGTCTTGAGTTCCTTTAATAAAAATGAAATTCTATTTTTAGATTAGTTGAGACATTAACATTATGTAGATGCAAGTATTATGAGCATATAAAATAATAAGAATATAAGAAAATACTAGAAATAAATAATAAGCAAGAAAATAAAATATCAAGTATTGGGAACCTTAGCTTCATCAAGGTATCCCGGTCAAGTATTGGAGCCTTAGCTTCATCAAGGCATCCCGGGACTAAGAATGGACTAGTCCCGAAAGATTTAAAGAAAATAAACAAAAGATTGTTTTGACTTGATATGGACAAGTCTAAAACTAGAAAGACTAGTCTTAAAGAAAAGCATGAAATAAATAAATTGCAAAACATGAAATAAATAAAAACAAGTGAGCTTATATGCTCTAAATATATATACATAATACATAATACTATATATGAGTTAGATTAGAAACAATTAATAACAATAATAATAATAACATAATAAAATAGGAAGCTTATGTACAAGAACAAAACATAAATATGTTGTTGCTTTTACTACTCATATGAGTTTCAAAACAACACCATAGTCATGCTAAGTTACATGACATGGATATTTAAATGGTTGAAAGAAAAATTTTTTTTTTTACCTAAGGTATTTGTGTGGTATGAAGATGGTAGTAAATGTTTGGTTATGTGGTTATGGAGAGATGGTAGTTGTATTGTATGAAGAGAAATTCTTGTGGATATTTGGTGAAAGAGAGTTTTGGTAGAGGAAAAGTTTATGGAGAGAGCTTGTGTAGTGATTTTGATAGAGTTTTGGTAGTAGAATGAATTGTGTGAAAGAATGAAAGGGGAAGGGGGTATTTATAGAATTTTTTGGAGTGAATTTTGGATGTAACAAAATAAATTGAAAAAGAAAATAATTGGATGTAAGAGGGGAGGGGAGGCGCCGGTTTTGAGCTTTAGAGGGGGAGAAATTGTTTTTATTTTATTTGTTTGTGTAATAAAGAAGTAATGCGTAAAGTTGATGTGAATAAAATTGTATTGGTAAGAAAATAGATATGTAGGTGTAAGAAATAGGTGTAAGAAAAAGTAGAGATAGTGAAATAGTAATGAATAGTAGAAAAATACTATGAATAGTAGACTAGACAATTAAAGTACCGGTAGTAATAAAAATACGCGTAATAATGCGATATCTGTAATTTTTAGCTACCGAAAAATTCTAAAACTGATATTTTTGGAATCCTTATATTTTTACGAGTCTATTGGTATAAACGGAATATTTTTAATATTCCGAGCCCCAGGACACGCATTTCGAGCACTGATCCCGTTTGAGTCCGAAGGACACTTGAAATTCGTGAATCTGATATTTTTATGTTACCCTATGTCATTACGAACTATTCTAGGCCATTTACTTAATTTCGTTTTCTAGGGTTTGAAAACGCTGGATTGCCGGATCTTAAACACTAGGGTTCATTATAGGCTTGTTGACTTTTAGGGTTCCGTTTTGATTTCCGATTTTACTGAGTTATTCGTAAGACCATATAATTTTTTATTTTTGATCGTTTTATATTTCTAGCTTAACGTCTATGGTTTATCTTATTTTATTCGTGATTATTTAATTGTTTTTAGTTCTCAGGATCCTTTAGCCAAGTCTAGGGTTATGAGTTGACTCAGTTTGACTTTTGGTGAAGATTTGGAATTTGTGATTCTAAAATCTTACCGAAGGATTTAGGATTTTATCATCTCGTTGTTAAGCAGTATTTGGACTTATCGTTTCGATTCTCGTTTTAGGAATTGGGTAGATTATTTAATCGATGTACGGACGTTGATTATACCGGTAGTTGGACTTTATATTTTGTTCCAAGTGTTCTCGTTTCCTCAAGATCTAGAAAGCTCGTTCTTTATCTTATTCAGAATTAAGTTTTAACTTGATTTGATTTTTAAGGTTTCGTTTCCAGTATTTTGACTCGGTCTAGAATTTGGTTTTTATCTTGAGTCGATTTTTGGGATGTAAATTTTGATACTTAGACTTCTAGGATTATTTTTAAGAATTATGAAATTTTCGAGGGTTTACAAAAAAAAATATATTTTATAAAACCAAATGAAGTTGAAAATGTATGTTGCTTGTTGTCAATGAATGGTAATATTTTTGCTTGGCATAAACGTTTAGGTCATGTGAATTTTAAACAATTAGAAAAATTATCTAAAAAGAAAATAATAAGAGGTTTGCCTAAAATAAATATTAAACAAGATGCCAAATGTGATACTTGCTTAAAAAATAAATTGGTTTATGTAACACATAAAAGTACAAATGAAATTTCAATAAAACGACCTCTTGAATTGTTGCATCTTGATTTGTTTGGACTTACAAGAGTATTAAGCATGGGTGGAAGTAAATATGGACTTGTGATTGTTGATGATTATTCAAGATATACTTGGGTTTTATTCTTATATCATAAGAGAGATACCTTTGATTCTTTTCAAAAATTTGCAAAACAAATTCAAATCAAAAAAGAAGTTTCCATAATTAGTTTTAGAACTGATCATGGAACTAAGTTTCAAATTTCAAAATTATAAACTTTTGTGAAGAACAAGGTATATCTCATAATTTCTTAGCTCCATATACACCTCAACAAAATGGAGTTGTAAAACGCAAAAATAGTATTATACAAGAAAAGACAAGATCTATGTTAAATGAAAGTGGTACTGCCGAGTATTTTTGGGCAGAAGCGGTATCTACAGCTTGCTATATCATTAATCGAGTCTATATTTGACCTATGACATCCAAAATGGCATATAGGCTCTTTCAAGGTAAGAAGACTAATGTGTCTTATTTTCATAATTTTGGTTCTAAATGCTTTGTCAAGAAGAATGTTTTTAATCTTGGTAAGTTTGATGAAAGATCTGTTGAAGCTATATTTTTAGGATATTCTTTAAATAGTCGAGCTTATCGTGTTTTTAATAAATCAACAAAAATGATTAAAGAATCAATAAATGTTAAGTTTGTTGAAGATGTAAAGGATGACGAATCTGATGATGAAAAAGAATCCAATTCTAAAGATGAAGCTAGTTCAGAACTAAAGTTTGAAGCACCAGCTGTTGGAATCTATGAATTTAGAAATCCAGAACCTTTTCCAGAAGGTAATATAGAAGGTACTTCAGAACCTATAGAATCTGAACTAGAAACTTCTAAGGCTTGGAAATATAAATCTGCTCATCCTCCTGAACAAATTATAAGTGATGTTCAATTTGGTTTTAGAACAAGAGCTAATCTACAAGATTTTGAAAATCATTTTGCATTATTATCTAAATTTGAGCCTAACCATGTTGATGAAGCCTTAAATGACAATAATTGGATTGATGCCATGCAAGATGAGCTAAATCAATTTCAAAGAAACAATGTATGGAATCTTATGCCTAGACAAATCTATAATTGGTACTAAATGGGTTTTCAAAAATAAATTAGATGAAGATGGTAAAATTGTTAGAAACAAAGCAAGATTGGTGGCTAAAGGATATTCACAAGAAGAAGCAATAGACTTTGATGAAACATATGCACCTGTAGCTAGATTAGAAGCAATTCATTTGATGCTCGCATATGCATGTTTCAAAAATTTCAAAGTTTTTTCAAATGGATGTAAAAAGTGCATTTTTAAATAGTTTTATAAAAGAAGAAGTTTTTGTAGAATAACCCCCTGGTTTTGAAGATCCTTTTAAACCTGATTATGTTTACAAATTAAATAAAGCTTTATATGGTTTAAAACAAGCCCCAAGGGCATGGTATGAAAGATTAAGTTTATTTCTAATTTCTAAAGGTTTTCAAAAAGGAACTATTAACACAACTTTATTTTTAAAATCATATGATCAAGATAACTTAACTATTCAAATATATGTGGATGATATTATATTTAGCACTACTAATGAAATATATTGTCAAGAGTTTGCTAAGTCAACGCAAGCAGAATTTGAAATGTCTATGATGGGAGAATTGATATTCTTTCTTAAACTGCAAATTAAACAAACAAAGGAAGGAATTTTTATACATCAAGAAAAATACACTAAACAAATTCTTAAGAAATTTAGGTATGAAGGATGCAAAGGAGCTGCTGTCATGCCCCGAAGGGTACCCTAAACGTGGCAGTCCGCCGTACACAATATTAAAGCCTAAGAATGACCACCTCAGTCACGCGAAGGCTTCCATACTATGTACAAGGCGTCTAACACATAAAGGAGACACATCGGAATGATACATTTTATGTTAATATAACTTGAGTAACAATGTAAAGGAAATTCAATCCATTATACTTCTGATACAAACCACTATACTTCATATACGAATCACTATACTTCAAAATACAAATCATTCAACTTCAATTACATTCATCCATAGACTTCCCTACATGAACTATTATAAGGCAAATCATAAAACTAGCAGATAACTTCAAACATTCTTATTCTTTGTCAAACTCTCGAGGTCATGTTCGGCTCCAACCATCTTGGTCCCCACTTTGCATTCTTGCGATAACCTGTTCATTTAAACAACTATTAGGGTATAAGCCACACTAGCTTAGTGAGAATTTCCTTAATTCCGTACCATAACAATCAAGTTATAATCAATCATATGCTATGCATGAACAAACACGTGAGCAAGCAATTATGCATGGGTATCCAGAACCCACACACAAACGGATTTACGCCCTCTGTATCTTGGGCTAGGAATGGTATTGAGTCTACACGACCGCATCTAGTCCCCAAGCCCTCGGCTCTTAGCACTCTACTCAGCTAGACTCATCCAAGGAATGCATCCACATGCGCCTTAGTACCCCTGAATGAGCTCTGACATCGGGCTCGTTATCCAAACGAGGCATCGACGGACCATACCGATCGACCTGCGTAGGAGTAGCATGCTACCAATGCAATATGTCCGATGCGATGCATGACCAATTTAATTTTTGCTTAGGTCAAAATATTCATACATTCTTTAGAGTGACCAATCAATATCACACACATAACAGAAATAATATGAACAGTGCAGTTATCCAATCGAATCGTGGTTTCGATATGCTTTAGTATTCTTTAGCATACATTCATCACAGTCTCATCATATATCCATCCCCATTCATATCGATTTTTATCTTGTTCCTATAATTCTAATGCGACTAACTACAAGCACAAACAAGGTAACAAAATAAGGAGAAAACTCACTCGGCCATTGGATCATCATCTCTTAGTAATAGCAATCCGGTGGTAGGGAATCGTCGGATTCGGGATCACCGAAAAAGGAAGAAATACTCTAATAAGTATTTCAACTCAAACTAATCCAAACGATTTTATACGAACTATCAAATTCGTAATTCTCGTCCTAAGCGGAAATTCCAACTTAAAACCGCCATAACTTGGTCATTTTAACTCGGAATTTCGCAAATTATATATCGATTTCTATCTACTTCGAAAGATCTAGCTATTTCTAATATTATATTTAAGTTTTGAAAACTTTGAAGCTTCAAAAAGGTCGGATCAGATTAGGGCAGTAACAATTTCAATTTCCGAAAAATAGATTTGTTGATGTTTGTAATGTTCCTACTATATAAATTAGCTATACATGCAATATGAATGATTTCCTAACATGAATGACATGAGATGAGCTCAATGTATGCATGATCTTGATGATTTTTGCTAAAAGAAAATTTTATAACTTTTTATTTTGCAAGATCATAATAACAACTACTTATGAAAAATCTAGTTTTCTAACTTTGATCATTTCCATTTGTTTTGGATTTATTTCCTAAGAAAATATAATTATCTTTGTTAAAATTGAGTCTTCATCATATATATTACTTATGACCTTCATTTCTTCATAGAAATTTCCATTTTACATTTTGTAAACATGTTTTCAAAATTGGTTCATCCCAAAATCCGAATTTTACAAAACTTGTTTTTGTGGTGATTCCTCTAAGTAAAAATCATTTGATACTTAGAAAATTAAGGCTCAATCATGCTCAATCATGCCTTACCACTAAAGACTTCATTTCTTTAATAAAACTTTCATTTTGAGTTTGGAAAGTATGTGTTTTTGTGACCTCACTCCAAAATTACGAATTTCCTAAGTCGACTACAACTCAAATTTTTCCTACTACATTTCTACTCATTGTTCTATATATTTTTCTTAGCAAATCCCATCTTAATTTATCAAAATCATTACTTGATGATACCTATGACTTAAACTCCTCATTTTTCATATAAAACACAAGTTTTGAGTTGGTAAATGGGTTTTTAAGGCATGGTTTGGAAATCATCCGAATTTACAAATTTTGATAAACTCAATTTTCATACTTTGTTTCTACAATGCATCATGCATATATGTACCTACAAGCTATTGTCATGAAGATTATGAGATGATCTACCTACATGTATACATATAATATCAAAAATTCTTTTTGAAAACCTTTACTTTGCAAAACTTTGAATTTTACTAGACTTAAGAAAAATAGTCTTTCTTCTTGCAAAATCATACTTTATTTTATCAAAACTCAACCTTGATGATCCATATAACCATCACCTTCATTATTTCAATAAAAACCTTCATTTTGGTTTAGAAAATAGGTGTTTACATAGGTGGTTTGCCTAAGTACGAATTTTACAAAATTTTAAAGAATGAAAACATTGTTTAACCTATTCTTGGAAACCATTTGTTATTCTAAGATTATATTTTATAAACTTCTTTTATCCTTATCAAAACTTGGTTTATATATATATACCCTAGGACTTCCATTTTCCTATCAAAATTATCATTTTAGCATTTGGAAATAAGTGTTTGAATTGTGGCTATTTTCAAATCCAAATTTTGAGAAATTCATTTGAGCTTGTTTTCTTTGTAAAACTCATTTAGTATTTCAAATACCATTTCCTAATCAAACCTATCCCTTAAGACTTCCATTTCTTTAATAAAAGTCTTGTTTTGAAGTTGAAAAATAGGTTTTCAAAATTGGTCTTGGTTAGGATCCGAATTTACAAAATTTATTTTTGGACATATCTTTTGATAAAATCTATCTAAACTTATAAAAATCCATTCCTTACATATCCTATCTTAAGAACCTTTAATTTCTTAAACAAAAACTTCATTTTTGAGTTGGAAAACATGTTTTTAAAATATGCCTTGCCAAAATCCGAAAATGATTTTTATTTTGAAAATCACATTAGATTCTTGTAAAAAGAAGTCTTGATGATATACATATATTAAGCCTTCATTTTCTTAAGTAAAAATTACATTTTGATACTTGGAAAGTGGTTTTCAATTAGGGGTCTTGCCAAAATACGAATTTCACAATTTTTTGTCTAAGTTCAAATCTAAGATCTACACATAATATGAACATACATCTAAATAAAACCCATGGTAGTGCACCATAAACTCATAGATCTAAACTTTACTCATCAAAATCTTTCATTTATGTTATCTATACCCTAAGCCCTTCATTTTAAATGAAAAATACACATTTTGAAGTTGAAAAATAACTTTTCTAAATATGGTTCATTTTTCATCCGAATTTTCAAAAATGATTTTTGTTGAAAATAAAATAGATCTTGAGTTTTCTAAAACATTCCTACTATCATCATGCCACTTACAAGTTGTTTATGCATAAAACAAAAACATCATTATTTATGAACTCCAAAACACTAGATCTAGTTTACTACACTAGTTTTAAATGCATGAATCACTAAGATAAACATGTGGATGATGGATCTATGCATAAATCATAAGAAATAAAAAAATAATAACTCATATAGCAAGATCTATGGCATAAACAAAAATCAAAGCTACAAAAGGTTAGATCTATAAAATATAACTACTTTAAACAAGAAAATAATTATGATACAAGATAATAATAATGGAGAAGAGGAGTGTTTCATTTTTGGCATCATCATCCTAAGCTTTTAAGCTTATGGAAGGTCATTTGATGCATGAAACCTTCATTACACTTTACCTATACCACCTATGGAAGCTTTGAGATGAAGATTTGCTTAAAAATCTTCAAGAAATATGCATGGAGGCCATGGAAGAAGGGGGCAGCTTGTTCCTTGTATGAATAAGGGCAAGAAGAAGAAGAAAAGAGAGGAAAAAGAGAAGAAAAGGTTAAGGAATGAAAAAGGAAAAATGAATAAATGAAAGAGAGAGAGAAAATGAGTGTAATAAATGAAAGAAAGAAAGAAAGAAAAAAAAAAAAACAAGGGCAGCAATATTAAGAGGGTTGCACGTGAAATGTGAGAGGGAGAGAGAGGGAATTTGTTTGAATTTTGACTTGAAATTGATTTGTGTAATAAATGTATAATGTAGCTTCTTTAAGAAGAGTGGAAAATAATTATTTTGGTCAAATTAGGATTAAATAAAAAGGACAATGGCAGCAAAGGAGGTCAAAAATTCTGCCAAGGAGTGTGGGACAAAGTGTAGAAAGATTGAAGTGAAAAGGAAGTGATATGTGTAAGGTATACTTGAAGGTATGGGTTGTAAAGGTACTTTTTTAATAAAATAAAATTAGAAAATTTATTCCAAATATTTGTAGCAATTTTTCATAATTAAATTAAATAATTATTTAAATTATTTTAGTATTTTAACAAATATGTTACCGGTATGATCAAAATACATGAATAGGAGCTATAAATGATATTTTTATAACCCGAAAAATTATAAAAAATTATTTTATGAAAATATAAATATTTTTCAATTATTAAATTAATTTATTTTATTTTAGTATCGTCTTAAACAGAATCTGATCGTAAAAGCCCGAACTAACTAAATTTTAGAAAAACAAAATTTTCTATAATATATAAAATATTTATCTAAAAATATAATCTTTATAAGGATAATAAAATTGTGTAAGGAAATAAAAATGAATAGTGTAAAAACTAATTAATTACCGTAGTAATGAAATACAAATAAAAGGTTGTAACTGTAAATTTTATAACCCGAAAAATCATATAACTGATATATTTGAAATCTTATGAAATTACGAGTCTAACGGTACTATTGGTATATTTTTATATCTGAGCCCCGGCACACGCTTTTCGAAGTCTGTATCCGAACGGGTTCGAAATAGGTCAAAAATTTACCAATCTAACATTTTTAACAAACTTCTATTACTATGAGCTATTCTACAATTTAAACTACATCTCGGCCTCTAGGTTAGGGGCGCTAGATTGCCGGACTTAAACTATTGTATACCATTAGGGTTTCCGGGTGATTTTCGGTTTAGATCTTTGCCAATTTGGAAACTGATATTTTATGTTTATACAACATATTTAATTTGAGAAATTTATTTTAAATTTTATTTTTGTAAGTATTTAATATCTCTTAATGTTTTCGAAATTCTTGAATTGAGTTATATTTTCGAAAGTTAATCGTTATTTACTTTTTAATAATTTGTTTTTAGGCTTTATATTACCCGTTTTTTATAAGTCGAGGTTAAATATGGAATTTTTCGTACGTAGTGGTTTTGTAATTGAAGTATGTTGAGTTCTTATTTTGTTTTTAAGAATTTTCATTTTCTCAAGATTAAGAAATTTCTGGATTCGTTCGTGATTTAGGACTTGTTGAAATTCGGTTTTGATTTGGAGTGATTTTTAGGGTTTATTTTAAGTTCATTTTGGAATTATTTATTGAAATTTTCTAGGGCTTATAGCTGCAACACCTATGAGTACTTCAACAAGGTTAGATTCTGACACAAATGGGAAAAAGGTAAATGAAAAATTATATAGAAGTTCATTGTTCATTATTATATTTAATTGCATCCAGACCTGATATTCTTTTTAGTGTATGTTTGTGTGTAAGATTTCAAAGTACACCAACAGAAACACATCTGACAGTTGTTAAAAGAATTTTTAAGTATTTGATAAATACTTCCAAACTGGGCATCTGATACCCTAAAAATCATAATTTTGATTTATTAGGATATTCTGATGCAGATTATACTGGTTGCAAAATTGATAGAAAAAACATATCTAGTACTTGTCAATTTCTAGGTGACAAATTAGTTTCTTGGTCATCTAAGAAACAAAATTCTGTTGCCTTATCTACAGCAAAAGTAGAATATGTTTCTATTGGTAATTATTGTGCTCAAATGCTTTGGATTAAACAACAATTACAGGATTATGGTTTATTTTATAAAAATATACCAATTAAATGTGATAATACAAGTGCAATTAATCTGACAAAAAATCCAGTACATTATTCAAGATCTAAACACATTGAAATTCGTCATCATTTTATTCAAGATCATGTAGTAATGGTAATATTGTTGTTGAGTTTATGCTTTCTAATATGCAATTTGCAATATATTTACGAAACCACTTGAAAAATTGAATTTTGAATATATAAGAAATGAAATTAGAATTTGCCATCCTTTTTTAAAAAGGAAATTTTGGAAATTGTGATATTTAATTCCCATTTATGTTACATTAAGAGTAGCTTCCCTAATTTTTTATTAAAAAATAATAAGAGATATTTTTTTTGGGAAAAGTTTTTTTTACCGTCAAATCAAAACTATTTCAAGTCTTCATTTTTATCCTCTTTCACTCAAGAGTCTTTCCACATTCCTTTTGCAAAAATGACGCCTAAGAAGTCTAAGAGAATCAAACAAAAATCTTCAAAACCAAACCCTCTGATACACCTCTAGTAATCCATGAAGATTCTTCTTATTCTGAAAAGACACCATCTCGATCACCATCACCGTTAAAGACTCAAGAGATTCATTCTAAAATGGCTCAAGAGTTGACCAAAGTTCAAAGAAAACCAAAGGAACCCCTCAAGAACCCATTTCAGAACCTATGGAAGAAGAACACCCCATCTCTTCTCGATCAGAAGCGGTCATAGAACCTTCGAAAAAGTAACCAGAGAAAGGAAAGAAATCATCTTTTTCAAAGAAGGGTAAAGAAAAAGTGGAATCAAAACAGGGTCTTTCTTCGAGTTCCAAGAAGCAGTTGAAAAATTCTAAATCAAGTCCTTCGATACTCCTTTCGCCAAATTAGTGAATCGCAAGAAAAATGAGGTGTGTGCATGCAGTTATATCAATTTCAATTTCTTTACTAATAATGGATTATACTTGAATGAGCTATTAGAATCGATAGGCTGTGTATCCTTATGTTCTATGCAAGTTCTAGTTTATGGAAATGCATAAAGGAATTTTTATGAAAGTTTGAGTTTTTCGAAAGAGAATGTGTTGATTTCTAAAGTAAATAGAAAAAAGTTTACTATCTCTTGACAAGACTTGATTACTTTTTTTGGAATGGAAGATGTAAATGATGATATAGAGATAGTGAATTTATCAAGGAATGAGTTGTTTGCTGCTGTGAATGGAGGCTTAGAAATGGATTGTGGTAGAGAAGCTTTGGTTATGGACTTTGAATTATTCCTACGGATTTTACACAAAATCATTATAGTACATTTCCATGAAAAGGAAGTTCAACTTCCATGTCCATTGATCATGCACAAATTATCTTTGCCATGATAAATAAGAAGAAGATTGATGTTGCTTCTAGAGTAATAGACCAAATATGGAAGAAGAGAGACAGCATGATTTTTAGAAACGTGTTGATGAAACTGTTTGAGTTTAAAGAAATCCAACTTCCACCAAGTTCTTCTGAACCCATCAAATTAAAAAGGATTGGAAAAGAAGTGTTTCATCACATGTAAATCCATGTAAAAGACTATCTATGGTATGCTCATGATGGGTCACATTATCTTGATGAGAGACATAGGGTTAAGGAAATTCCTTTCGGATCCTCAATTCCAAATGTTCAAGTGTCAGAGGAACATCCAGAGGCTGGTGTGGATGTTGATGTAGGAAAATCAAAGAAAAGAAAATTAGATGAATGTGGAAGTTCTTCACTTTCAGACACTAAGTCTCTGAACCTTAATGAACTTAAAAATATGATTCAAGAATCTATCAAGAGTGAGTTGAAAGATCTTATCCATAATACTGTGAAGGAGGAGCTTAGAGCTTTTCAAGGAATGAACAAAAGACTATCAATGATTTCATCAAACAAATCAGAGATGATTCCAAGAAGCTTTTCACTGAATTCAAAAATTATAGAATTCTCTATGAAAGTTTAGTGAGCATACCAAAAGAGATCTAAATCATAACGCCACAAATTTTACTCGGTTGGTAGATCAATTAAAGCAAGCTGGAGATTCTGTCACGTCAAGGTTCAACCATCTCAATTTGAAGATAGATCAAAACATTAAGGCTGCAAAAAACATTCAAGGAGAAATTCAGATGTTTCTCAAGGCACATTTTCCAGATTATGTCGACAACGAGCTCATGTGATTGATCTAGAATCTTTACTCGAAAAGTCTTCAACTCGTCACCATCATCTAAAAAATCCAAACCTATATGATTCTCTTCATCTGTTATTATGTTTTTAGACAATATGTTTTTTTTTCTAAGTTTTTCAATGCAGTTTCTTCATAAATTTTCTATTATATCTTCAAGCATAATTTCAAGGGGAGTTTACTTCTTGATGATAATAAAAGGGGGAGAAAGATAAAAGTTGTTATGAGATTTCAGCATAAGATATGGAACCTATTATTTTGTTATTATCCTTATTGGATAAATAACATAATTTCATTTAGATTTTATGGGACAAGATATCAGCAAATATATTGAAGTTTATCTAAAAAAATAATAAGAGAAGATCACATGGAATAGTTAGAGAAGATTGTGTTATCTTATCAAGATCTGTTTGTTCATATTGCAAGAGAAGATCACGGTAATTTCAGTCAATTCAAGGAATATCTATAGCCAATATCAACGAAATTATCTCAACAACACTTATTCGATTTTTTAAATTTTGAAGAAGGAGCAGCTAGATGTTTTGAATTTTCAAATAAGGATAAAGATGAAACAATTTGTAGCCAAGATACAAGGGATATTATATCAGTTTTCCAACCAGTTATTGGACGTGGAAAAACAAGAAATAAATATTGAAGAAATCATAAGGAACTTCAGAAGCAAAAAAAAAAGCTTCACACGCAGCAAAATATCTTCTTACTTCTCCCACATACAAACCAAGATTACATTGCTTTCATACAAGCTTCATAGATCCAAAATTGTGCAATTACTTTTTATTGCATTTAGCCTTCGAATTTTTTTGAAGGAACGTTGTTGTTGCCTTCTTAGATTGATTGTTTAGTTACAAGTGTAGACTCTATAGATCGATGGTAGCTAAGGATAGCATTGAAGATCGAGCAAAGAGGATTGCACTATCTTGTAACCTTGAATTTTTTTGATATAGTGAAACACAACCCGTAGAATAACAGGGTCCTCGGTGTGGAGCTGAAAGAGTGGACTGACACATAAGGCAGAACCACTATAAATAGCTACCTGATCTTCTTTTTCCCTCATCTTTTGTTTTTCAGTAATTCATTGTTAGCATTGTTTAATTGATATATTGTTCTCATGTTTAAAACTTAAAGAGCAAATTTTAAAAGGCAAAATTTTTAAATAATCAATTCAACCCCACTATCTTGATTACTTTGGGACCAACAATAAATATAATAAAAACTAGCAATAAAGACTATTGACTATTATAATAAATTTAAAACACATGAAATAAAGTTGGTAGTTTTAGCATTTAAGGCTGGCTTTTAATCTATGCCAGTTGAAGGCCGATGACCTTTCTTCCAAAGCTGGTGGGGTTGGAGTTGGCTTTGTTCAATCTTCCAAGGCTTTCTGCAATAGCACCCAAGAAAAAGGTTAAGACCATAACCACTCAAAGAATACCAACTAGTGGTATCCAAATCAGAGAGGGGTAGTATGAAGAGAGAATTCCTACTCTAACAAGAAGACAGACACCACCTCCAAAGAGACGCCAGCCTAGTAGAAGAACTAATGCAACTAGAGGAGGTGCCAGCAGAGGTGGCCGACTAAATAGAGCTGAAGGAGGTGGAAGGAGGATAAATGAAGGGAGTAGGAGTTAGAGATATTGGTTAGGAGAAGAAGAATAAACCTCCTGACTCCCTTATTCATAAAATTCTTTGTTTGAGTTTTGTATTCTTATTATTCCATTTTTTTTAAATGACGACTCGAAGCAAATTCTGTCTCATGATTGCTTCTGTTGTATTCTTTATTCTTTCCATATATAAGATCATTACTTTTTGATTCTTTGTTCTTTGTTAATAAATATTATTCTTTATGGCAAACTTATACTGTATTTATGCGGGTGATTTTTCAACTAAACAAAATTTAGTTCAAATATGTCATAATTTGGTTAAACTTAAAAATTTTTGTCCATAATTCAACCATGGCTTTGATCGATGTCACGCCCCAATGGGTACCCTAAACGTGACAGTCCGCCACACTCAATATTAAAGCTTAAGTATGACAACCTTAGTCATTTCTAAAAGCTTTTATATTAAGTGTAAGGCTTACTTTCACAATTTTAGAGGACCATATATGGAATAATGTAGCTTAAGGAGATATAAAAGCATATTAAGAAAAGAAGAATCACAATAATTATCTGTTCATGGCAAAAGCTTTACAACTTAGGGACAACTCCCTAAATTACTGATCTATTATATACATATTAACATGCTAATACTAAGCTATACTTTATCCAGATTTCTAATGTTCAAAAGGGATTACCTGCCCGCATGGTCCACGTGGCCTTAGCCATAAGTAAGGGAACTGCAAAAGATATCTATCGGGGTATAAGCTACTAGGCTTAGTGAGTAAATCCCAAAATTCATACTCGAAGAAATTTATCAATCAAGTTTATTATTCAAACATATGAAATGCAACAACCATGAGCATACAAGACATATGACTTTCCGGGAATCATATGTTGAATGAATTTACGCCCTTCATTCGGGGGGGTTGGGTATTCAGGCCAATTACAGCCACAACTTTTAAAAACACTTTCATAGATCTTACCGGCTCCTATACGCCATCAAAAACTTGTAGTTATTACAGGCTCCTACTAGCCATCAAAAACTTGTAGTTATTACAGGCTCCTACTAGCCATCAAATTAAGTAGTTCTTACTGGCTCCTACTCGCCACTGACATGATATACCGGTTATGTCTACCACCACTATTATACACTTGTCCCACCAATTGTATAGTAGTGAATGCAATGTGACTCAACATATGAAGTGCATGAATAATTTCTTTAATTAAAGTCTAGTAGTTACATTTAACTTCTTTCAAATGATCAACCAATTTCAAACACTTCAAGATATTAATGCACATACAACTTTATTATAACAAATCGAGTTTCGATATACTTAGTATTCTTTCAACATATTATCATACACTTCCTTTTGATTTTTCTTAAATTCTAGTGCAACTAATTTTACAAGCACAATCAAGAGTATGAGAAAATTAACGGGAAGTGAACTCACGATGCCATTGTCGTCTATTCCTCTAAGCGGATGAGTCGTTCACACACTCCACTTAATCGTAATAGTTCTTGGGGTAAAAGAATCCTTCCTCGGGGTTACCTAACCAAAGAAAATACCCACAATGAGTTTTTCTTGATGATTTTCTTGAATTTTGACAAAACAATGTCAAAGAACGTTAAAGTTCGTATAGAAGAATGTTCCAACTTAAAATGGTCATAACTTGGTCATTTTAACTCGGAATCGCGCATATAATATACCGATTTCTACCTACTCGAAAAGATCTACCCATTTCCAAAATTATTTTCAACAAGCAAGGCCATATAGGCTCAAAAAAGTAGCGACAAAACTTACTACGGATTTTCAAGTAAAAACAACTTTGGTTCAAGAAATCAAAATTTGTTTGATAATTACTTAGTTATCTATATAGTTGAAAATTTCTCTTTTTATAACTATATAACTCATATTTAAGCATGCTCAAGTGTCTTGTTGTCCAATTATTTTTCTTAGGTAAAACAATGTCGGGTTGAAGCTTTTCGGAAATTGTTTTTGTAAATTTCTTTGAAATGTGTACCTTGCTTTCTTTGTTTTCTAAAAACGTTTTATGTTGGTTTTATTTATCTTTTTCTAATGACTTTGAAAATAAAATTTCTTCTCTCTAAGTTACATTAATACTATATTTGAAGTTTTCTAGGAAATATGCTATTCTTCATTTTTCTTGTGTAAATTCTTTTGTTTACTTGTTTTGCAAAATCCTTACTTGATATTTCTCATTCTTTTTCTCACGTCTCATATTTTTCAAAAATAATCATCCATGCATGAAAATTTGTTTTCTTCATAAAAACAATGTGGAACAATTAAGGACTTTTTGTAGAAAAACTAATTTCTATAATCTTATTAACTTCCTCTTGTGATTTGAAAAGAAATAACTTTATTATTTTCAAACCATAAATTTTCTTTGCCTATTTGTTTGTAAAGGTCTTTACTTAAAAATTTCCTTAGTCATCCATCTTCTTATAAAAAGAACCATTTTTGTATCAACAAATATTTTCTTTTGGAATCAAGGTAGAATAACAAGGATTTAAGTAGCTTTTCAAGTAAAAATAGTTTCTAATTTCATAGTGAATTCTTTTTGTAACTTGAAAATGAATGAGTTTATTTTTGTTATCTTATATTTTTATGTTTCACATAAACTTATTCCTAGTGACAAAAAGCCTTCTTTTATTTTAATTATCTTTAGAAAATAAAACTTTTGGACAACAATCTAAATGAACAAGATTATGAGAATAATAATAAACAAAATAACATAAAGCATAAATAATAAAGTCAAGTATTGGAGTCTTAGCTTTTTCAAGGCTCCCGGGACTAAGAAGTAAACTAGTCCCATAAAGAAATAAAATGAAAGAAAGAAAAGCTTGTTTTGACTTGATGAGGACAAGTCTAAGACTAGAGACTAGTCTTAATTTCAACAGGAATAAATAAATAAATTGAAATGGAAAAGTAAATAAATTGCTTTGCATGAAATAAATAAATTGCAAGTGAGCTTATATGCTTAAAAATGTATACTTATGTATACATATATAAACAATAATAAAACAACATAAACATAAATGGATTGGCATGAACAAGAATACATGAACATAATGTAGTTTCCATAACTTGTAGTATTTGGAAACTCACACTATGGTCATGTAAAGTTACATGACATGAAGAAAAAGAAAGAAATATAAGGTAGTTACCTCAAAAGACCTTGATATGGTTATGTAGTTATGAGTTTTGGTTTGTTGGTAGAAGTTGTTGTAGAATTATTTGGAGAGAGTTTTGAGATGGTATTTTGGAGAGTTTTGAGAGGAAAATTTGAGAGAGTTTTTGTATGAATTTGTGGGTAGTGAATGTATGAAAGAAGTGAAAGAGGAGGGGGGGTATTTATAGGAAATTGAGGAGTGATTTTTGTGTGATTAAAATAAATTAAAATTGAAACAAAATTGAGAGGCACATGGGGGAGGGGCGCCGGCCATTGAGTGTTAGAGAAGGAGTGTGATTTATTTTTTGACTTTTTATTAAATAAAAGATGTAATATGTAAGATAGATGTGATATAAAGTTATGGGAAAGGTAAAAAGTTAAGATTATAGGTTATGTAGATGTAAGAATAGGTGTAAGAAAAAGTAGAGATAAAAGAATAGTGTAGAATAGTAATGAATAGTGTATGTAAAGTAGATATGACAATTAAAGTACCGGTAGTAAGAAAATACGCGTATAATAGCTATATCTGTTATTTTTACTTACCGAAAAATTACGAAACTGATATTTTTAGAAAACTTATATTTTTACGAGTCTAACAGTATATTCGGAATATTTTTACTATTCCGGGCTTCGGACACGTTTTTCGAGAACTGTGTCCGATCGGATTCGAAGGACACCCGAATTTCGCGAAACTGAAACTTTTATAAAACCTATGGTTATTACGAACTATTCTAGCTAATTATCCCAACTTCGTTTTCTAGGGCCAAAGAAAACGGCAATGCCTGATTTAGATGGATTCTGTTGACTTTGAGGGTTCTGTTTGACTTCCGGTTTAAGGTTTTATGCTAAACCGATTCCGAAAATTTAGGGGTTTACAATCGAGCCCATGGTAGCTACTAATGTTTTCCTATGTTTTGCCTTAGTTATATACCGCTTAAACCAAGAAGGCAACTCTAGCACATGGCTATTTAAAAACTCAACCCTTAACCATACATAAAGAAGTTTTCTCAAAACTTCTAATTTTAAATCTTGCTTTGCAATTATCTGTTGATAATCCCCTATTTGTTTTACTATACTTTAAACATTGAGGACAATTTTTAGATTTAGTGTGGGGGAAGGAAAATTAGCAAGATTGGGTTGAAGTTAAAGTTATGATAAGAAAAAAGAGTAAATCTGTTTTAAATGATCATTGTCATGCTCCATAGGGCACCTTAAACGTAACAGTCCACCGCATGCTATATAAGACCTAGAAATTACTACCACAATCATTCCAAAGTCTCATACATATGCAAGACGTAGCTTTACGATAATAGAATACATGAACCAATGGAGATAAATAGTTTAATTTGACATACTATAAGCATGAGAATATAAACCATGAGTCCACATAATCAATTACAAAATTTCTAAGGGCATTCCCTCGTAAAAGAATATTAAGTTTAAAAGTGGTCTTTTATAGTCATCCGGCAAATATTAGGGTTTCCTATGGAAATCTATACAAAATTGAACACAAACTTCTAAAGGAAACTCCTATTCCCTATACTTGCTCGGTAGGATGCCTCGACCTTAACCAAATATATGAAAACTGCAATAAGAAAAAGCTATGGGGGCATAAGCTACACTAGCTTAGTGAGTGAATGCTTCCATAAAGACATTTATAACAAATCATTCAATCAAGTTATTTATTTAACCATATGGAATGCATTAACAACGTGAACAAACAAGACATATGATCAGCCGGAAATCATATGTGAATGGATTTACGCCCTCCATTTAGGGTTAGTAGATTAACGAATATTGCGGTACTACCATTGAATTAATATGTCGTTTATGGATCACAGGTAACCAACTTATGTCGTTTATGGATCACGATCAACTAACTCATTTATGTCGTTTATGGATCACAATCAACCAACTTTTAGTCGTTTACGGATCACGAGTAACCAACATATGCTAATGCTCCATCCCCATCGTGAAGTGATTTTTTCCATGTTAATTTATCAATCCAAATAATTATTAATACCAAATTTTAGGTGATCAATCAATCTCATAAACAATCAATCCTATAATACTTTAAACAAATATAAGTTAATCCCCTGGTTTCGATATTCTTAATACAATTTCTCAACTCATCAACAAGCATACATAATCCCCTATAATTCACATCATGCAAATCAATTTCTATCTTTTGCCTCATAATCTAGTGTAACTAATCACTACAAACACAATTAAGAAATGAAATTAGGAAGTAATACTCACTCAGCCATAGGTCGTCGGTCTCTTAGTAATAATAGTCCGGTGGTAACGAATCCTCGGGATCCAAGTCACCTAAATGAAAGAAATACCCAAATGAGTATTTCAACTCATATCTAATTCATTTTATTTCATAAAAACTATTAAGTTCGTAATTCTCGTCATTAATGGAAATTCCAACTTAAAACGGTCATGACTTTGTTATTTTAACTTGGAATTTCGCAAATTATATACCAATTCCTATCTAATTCGAAAGATCTATCTAATTCTAATATAATATCTCAATTTTGAAAACTTTTAAGTCTCGAAAAGTTTGGATCAGTTATGTTCGGTAGCTAAACATCCATTTTCGAAATTTTTTTTTGTGAAGAGTTATGACGTTCCTACTATCCATGCCAAATATGCATGCAATATTAACAAATTACTATCATGAATAGTATATCATGAGCTTCTTATATGCATGTTCTTGACGATATTCTATTAGAAGAATATTTTTAGAAAACTTCTACTTTATAAGATGTCATGAATACTTAACTTAATAATACTAGCTTTGTGTTCTTAACAAGTCACACTTGTTTTAGAGATTTTCCCTAATAAAATTCATTTATTCTTGCTAAAATTAAGTCTTTACTATATCTATTCCTTAAGGTCTTCATTTTTCAATAAAATTCATCATTTTACACTTTGTAAACAAGTGTTTAAATATGGGCTATTCCTAGATCCGAATCTTGTAAAAATGATTTTGAGGTGATTTTTTTAAGAAAAACTCATTTGATACTTTTAAAAATTAAGGCTCCACTATTCCTATCCCCTATGGGCTTCATTTCCTTAATAAAAATTCCATTTTGGGTTTGAAAAATATGTGTTTACATACCCTGTTTTCCTAGTTATGAATTTCATGTAACTAACATAAGATCCAAATTTTTCTATCTTATAAATATTTCTTGTTTGATAAATTTCTCTTAGTAGACCTACTATTAACTTATTAAAATCATCTTCTATTGATACCTATTCCATAAGCCTTTCATTTTTCACATAAAACTCATGTTTTGGAGTTGAAAAATAGGTTTTCAAAATATAACTTTTTTTCCATCCGAATTAACAAAAGTCTATTTTGATGAAACAAAATTTGTTCTTGAGCTTTTTGGCTCATCTTCATAAATATCCTAGCTTTTAGAAATAAACAAAACATTCATTTGCATAAGACAAAAATCTTTATGGCCATTTATTCATTCTAAACAAAATAAATGCATGAGATCTCAAATGAAATGTAAAAGATGGATGTTTAGAAGCTAGATCTTAGTGTGTGATCATGTTAGATGCATGAAATGAAGTATACTATTATGATGACAATGTAGTAGCAAGATTCCTACATAAAATCATCACTATATGAACATATATTAAGATCATGACAAAAATATGAGCTTAAAACATAACATCCACAACTTGTGATGGCTTGATCATCATGTTTTAGTGATTTCACATCCCTAACATGAAGCTCATGGGGTTTTTTTGTGAATCCACACATGAATGATCTTGCCATTACATGTTTTTGTGGTGATAGTGTATAGATCTATACCTATTGAGCTTGTAAAACAAGAGGACTTGAAGAAAAAAAAAATGTGTATGAGTGTGGGTGTTAGAGAGGGTCATGGCAAGGAGAAAGAAAAGAAAGACTTTGAAAAAAAAATTCCAAAAGTAAAATGAAGAAAGAGAATGAGAAGGAATAAAAGGGTATATATAGAGGGAGGTATTAGGGTTTTGTGTGTATAAAATAAAGGAAGAAAAATAAAACAAATGAGAGGGAAAATAGGGAGGGGTAATGCTGCCTAAGGGGAGAGGGAGAGAAAATGAGTGTTGTGTAATTTTTCAAATTTAATTTGTGTAATAAAATGTGTTGGAAAAGTAAATATAAGAAATATGATGTAATGAGGTAAGGTTAGATTGTAAGGATATAAGAGTAGGGGTATGGTTTGTGAGTGTGAGTAGGGTATGGGCTTGTACTTGTGAATAGTAATGAATAGTAGATTAAACAATTAAATTACAGGTTAGTAAAGAAAATATGATAAAAAGGCTATAACTGTAATTTTTATAAACCTTTGAATTCCTTATTAAATTCCTGTCATAAAGAGTATTCCGAAATAGTTTTCTAATTTCGACTCCCGAGCCCGATTTATCGAAATGGATCTCGGTCGGGTTCAAAACAAATAATTTCCCGAAAACTGTCCTTTTATATTTCAATATATTCTATAGAACTATAATCTAGGTTAACTTACTCTCAAAAGTTCTATAGTTTTATTCTCGGTGAATTCGAACTAAGGGTTTCTTGGTTTCTTTCTAACCCTAGCTATTCCGATTTAGGGTTTTGGTTTTCCGATTCAGTTCTCAAAGTCGAGCTTAGATTACCAAGAAGTCGGGGCTTATAATCATTTTTTTCCAAGCAAATTATAGGACGCTAAATGTCACTCCCCAAAGGCTACCCTAAACATGACAGCTGTCATACTCAATATTAAGACTTAAGTATGACAACCTTAGTCATTCTAAAAGTTCGATATCAGGTGTAAGGCATACTTTCATGATCATAGCGGGTCAAACTTTGGAACAAGCCGTTTAAGTAGTTATACATAATAACAATTAAGAAGATAAATCATAACAATATAATCAAGGCTCCAAAATATAGAGAGTCTTACAAACCCTAAGGGGCATTACCCTATTAAAAACAACTAAGTCTAACAAAGTCCATAATCAAAATAAATACATTTTTTTTTTAGTTTTACATGGAAGTCTATATCTACTTCTAGTTTTTTACTTCTACCCAAAAGCTCTTGACTTTGAAGGTCTTACCAGGGTAAAATATCCCTTGGGCTCCAACCAAAGGTACGCATGCTGCGAAGGACATCTGAGAGGGTATAAGATATATGCTCAGTGAGATTATTTCCACGGTTAAACACTCAACAACCAAAAATCAAAACAAGTTAATTTAAACAACCATATGAGCTGCATAAGCATGTGAGCATACAATACATATGATTTTCGAGAATCATATGTTGAATAGATTTACCTCTCTATTCGGGGTTAAGTGTTCTAAGCCCTATAGATCGATTTTCATAATTATAATTCCCTAATAGTTTTATTGAAGTCATTACCCATATGTACAAAGATAATCCAATCTCTATAGTTTTTATTCAAGGCACTACCCAGTTGCAAAACATAATTTCATTCAGGTATTTATACACCGCAATTTAATTCGAGTGACCTTTTGTCATTTTGTAGATCTTACAGGTCCTACGAACCTCTTATTGTGCCTTTTCCAACCAAGGGTATAGTAATAAATGCTATGAACTCACCCAATGGCATGCATGAATCAATTTAATTAAGTACTCATGACATGATTAAGTATTTTACAGGTGATCATAGAATTTGCAGACAATCATTCCTATACTAGATCAAACATTCGTTATGAACAATTCTTGTCTCATTATACTTAATCACAATTTCAACCACGTATATAAAACACGTGAACTTTTCCATTTTATTTTTCCTAATTCTAAAGCCATTAATTTTACAAGCAGGAAACAAACTCACTCGGCTATCTAAGCAGAAACTTCTAGTCAAAGTAATCCTTGAGGTACGGGGACTTGTCTCTATGTCACCTATACAAGAAAAATAACCAAAATGAGTATTTCTAGGAATTTCTACTTAAATTTGCTTATTCTATTTCACTAAGTTCATAATAAATCATACAAGTGGAATCCCAACTTAAAATGGCTATAACTTGCTCATTTTAACTCGGAATTTCACATATTATATACCGTTTTCTACCTACTTGAAAAGATTATCTATTTCTAAAGTTATTTTTGTCATAAAATGTCTTTTGGGTTGAAATAGGTCAGTACAGAGTCAACACGAAAATCTCAGCCCTTGAAACACAATTTTTCCAAACTTTTCTTTATCCAAAAATCCTTTAGCAAAAATATAGATATTTATATGATTGAAAAATCCTTTGACTACATGCATATAGACTCATATTGTATGCAAAATTTAATGGTGTTGTCTGTAAACCCCGAATTTTTCGAGAATGGTTTTGGAATACTAATCGAAACCCTAAAGTCTAACCCAAGTTGAAACCAAACCTTAAACAATTTCATCACGGGATTTCATAAGAGAATCTTCAAAAACAAAAATAGAAAATTCAATAATTGTTCGATTCAAAAATCCGAGCATGAGACAATCCATCTATCCAATGCCTGATGTAAACCCCTCGATTTCTAAGGTAAAGTTGGATTAAACATTAACCCTAATCAAATTGGAGTTTCAAAAGTCAACAAAAGATCAAGACAATCAAACAATTTCAACTTTGCAATCCCACGCTCTCAAACCTAGAAAACAAAATTGAGTTAATGGCTTACAATAGTTCGTAATAATATAGGGAAGTATAAAAATATCATATTTGTAATTTTCTAACGTCTTTCGGATCAGAACGAGATCAGTTTTCAAAAACCGTGCCCTGGTGCATCGGATAGTGAAAATATTTCGACAATATCATTAGACTCAAAAAAAAAAGGATTTCAAAAATATCAGTTTCACAATTTTTCGGTAACTAAAAATATCTGATATAGCTCATTTACTTGTATTTTCATTACTACCAATATCTTATATGTCTATTTACTATTCATAGTACTATTCCTACTATTCATTACTATTTCACTATCTTTACTTTTTTTTACACCTATTTCTTACTACCTATACACTTATTTCTTATACTTTTACATTTCCAACACAACTTTATTCAATCAAACCTTACACATTATTTTTTTTTACAAAAAATTACAAAACAAACAAAAATCCTCCCTCTCTCTCCTCTAGTACCGTCAGGCCTCTCTCTCTCTTCTCTATATTATTTCTTTTTCAATTATTTTATTACATCAAAATTTTACTCCAAAATTCTATAAATACCCCCTTCCTCCTTCATTATTTCACACATTCATTTTACATAACAAAACTCTACCAAAACTCTCTCTCAAAACCTCTCACTAACAGTGCCCTCTCAAAACACGCTCTACCATTTACTACTCATCAAGAAAAATAACAAACACACTACCCATTCATCCATTTTCAAATCCTCCATTAAACCTTAGGTAAAATCCTACCTATATCTCTTTATCATGTTCATACAACTTAATATGAACTTAGTGTATTTCTTAGACTCATGAAGTTAAAGAAGCAACAACATATTCATGTTTTGTTTTTGTTCATGTTCATATTTTACATTATGTTATTATGTTGTTGTTATTATTGTTATTATCATTTTTGCTCTAATCTAACTTCTATATAGTATTATGTATATTATGTAATATATTTCTTTAGAGCATATAAGCTCACTTGTTATTTATTTATTTTCATGCTTCGCAATTTATTTATTTATTCATGCCTTGCAATTTATTTATTTACTTATTTCATGCAATTTATTAAGACTAGTCTTTCTAGTCTTAAACTTGTCCATATCAAGTCAAAACGATTTTCTTTATTTTCTTTTCTTTTCTTTTCTTTTCTTTTTTAGACTAGTCTATTCTTAACTTGGGTTGCCTTAATGAAGCTAAAGCTCCCAATACATGATCAGATACCTTGATGAAGCTAAGGTTTCCCAATGCTTAACCATCTTATTATTACGTTTATTTACTTATAAGTAATTCTTTCTATCTTATTATGTATTATTCTTACCTTTTCATTGCTACATAATCATTTTCTTAAAAACTTATTTATGAGACCCACGCTAACATTTTAATAAGTGCAAAGATCAAAACAAGCTTTTCAAATCAAATTAAAATCGACTCAATAAGTAAAGTCTACTTAAGGAATGAAATTGATAGATAACTTGAAAGGACAAAAATTTTAACTCAAATTATCCTTTAAGAGTTAAGAAAAAAAATTATATCACCCACTTAATGACTCAAAAATTTTTAGTTTTATTTCCAACAACTTAAAATAAATTTACCAAGCTTCACTTTATCAAACTATTAAGACAAGTTGTTTTATGAAAAATCATCAATTAAGATGACATCATTAGAATCATGTGTATAATATGAGTTGCATATATATTAAAAAGGATTTTTCAACTATATAAATATCTATATGATTGCTATAGAGATTTTTTGTTGATAAAAAGTTTGGAAAAATTAAGTTTTAAAGGATGGAATTTTGTGACAGATATGTATCATGTCTTTTTGCAACCCAAATTACGTTTTTTGATAAAAATAACCTTAGAAAGAGATACATTTTTTCGAGTAGGTAGAAAAAGACATATTATATACGAAATTCTGAGTTAATATGAACAAGTTATGGCCATTTTAAGTTAGAATTGCACCCTATATGAATTTTGACGAACTTAGTGAAATAGGATTTGCAAGTTTAAGTAGAACTTCCAAGAAATACTCATTTTAGGTATTTCTCTTGTTTAGGTGACGTGGAGCCTGAGTTCCCATACCTCGAAGATTACTACGACTAGAAGTTGTCTACACCATGTCCGAGTGAGTTTATTTCCTACATTCTTGTATTTATATTTTTGCTTGTAGATTAGTAGCATTAGAATTAGGAAGAGATAAAAATGTGAAAGCACATGCACTTTACATATATGGTTGAAATTATGTTAAGTATATCGAGGAGATAATTGTCTATAATAAATATTTGATTTGGTATAGAAATGATATGTCTGCAAATTCTATGATCACCCTTTAAAATATCTAAGATTTTTCCATGAGTACTTAATTAAATTGATTCGTGCATGTCACGTAGTAAGTCACATAGTGAGTCACATTACATTCACTACTGTACACTTGATGGGACTAAAGGTATAGTAGTGAGGTCCATAGAGCCCAAAACTTTACTTAAGAGTGAATAGTCATCCGATTAAAACGGTGGGTAGACACCCGAATTAACTATATTTTTATAAGCTAGTAATGGCTTGCATAAAACTACAAAAACCTTATTTATGAGAGCAGTCTATGTAAACCCTGAAAATTTTCATAATTCTTAGAAAATAATCCTAGAAGTCTAACACCAAAATCGAAACCCTGAAAATTGACCCAAGTTAAAATCAAATTATAAATTAAGTTAAACATGAAAATTATTAGTCTCGAGAAAATGAGAACCCTCAAAACAAAATATAAAATACGACTATTGGTTGATTTGACATCCATACACAAATCAAATCATCTATCCGATTCCTAACACACAAATCAAAACGATATATCCAAATAATACTCGACAATGAAATACTAAGATCTTAAATGCTTCGGTGAATTTTAGAATCTAACGTTTCAATTTTCACCAAAAGTCAAACTGAGTCAACCCTTAACCCTAGACTCGGTTAAACGATCCCGAGAACTGAAAAATACTAAAATAATCACAAATAAAATGAGATAAACCATAGACGTCAATAAAAATATAATACGGGCAAAACTTTATAATTTTATGATCTTACGAATAACTCAATAAAATCGGAAGTCAAACCAGAATCCTAAAAGTCAACAAAACTTACAATAAACCCTAGTGTTTAAGATCCGGCGATCTCCCCGCTCTTAAACCCTAAACAACGAAATGAAAATAATTATTGATAATAGTTCATAATAATATAGGAAAGCTTAAAAATATCATATTCGCAAATTTCTAATGTCCTTCGGATCCGAACGAGATAAGTTTTCAAAAATCGTGCCTGGTACATCGGATGGCAAAAATATTCTGTTAATACCAATAGACTCGTAAAAATATAAGGTTTTCAAAAATATCAGTTTTAGAATTTTTCGGTAGCTAAAAATTATAGATATCGCATTTATACACGTATTTTTATTACTATCGGTATTTTAATTGTCTGCTTTACTATTCATAGTACTTTTCTACTATTCATTACTATTTCTCTATCTCTACTTTTTCTTACTACCTATTCTTACACCTACATACATATTTCTTGTAATTTTTTTCTCATAAAAATTCTACACCACATATTACTAAACTTCTCATACTTTTATTTCAAAATTAATTTTTAATCACTCCTCTCTCTCTCCACCCATGCTCGTCCACCCCCTTCTCTCTCTTCACTCTCATTTATTTTCTTTTTCAATTAATTTAATTACATTTAATTTTCACTCCAAAATTCTATAAATACCCCATTCCTCCTTCATTCTTTCACACAACTCATTCTAGTACCAAAACAATCTCAATTTCTCTACACAAACACTCTCCACAACAATTTTCCTCTACCAAAACTCTCTTTCACCAAATATTCACAAAATTTCTCTCTATACACAATCCAACTACTATTTCTCAATAACCACATAACCATACATTCACTACCATCTTCATACCACATAAATACTTTAGGTAAAAATTCTTCCAACCATTTAGTGTATCCATGTTATGTAACTTAACATGACTATGGTGTTGTTTTGAAACTCACATGAGTAGTAAAAGCAACAACATGTTCATGTTTTGTTCTTGCACGTGAAAATCCTATTTTATTATCTTAATATTATATATGTTATTATTATTCATTTTATTATTGTTATTATTATACTAACTTCTTATTTATATCTAACTAAATATATTTTGTATTTATATACAATCTCTAGAGCATATAAGCTCACTTGTTATTTATTTAATTTTATACCTTGCAATTTATTTATTTCATGATATTTTTAAGACTAGTCTTTCTAGTCTTAGACTTGTTCATATCAAGTGAAAACAATCTTTTCTTAATTTTCTTTATTCTTTTTGGACTAGTCTATTCTTAGTCTCGGGATGCCGTGATGAAGCTAAGGCTCCCAATACTTGACCGAGATACCTTGATGAAGCTAAGGTTCCCAATACTTGATATCTTTATTATCTTGCTTATTATTATTTGTCATTAAATAATGGAAATTATTGTCAAACAAAGAAATAGGATAATACAAGTTTTGTCAAAGTTTTCTTAAATAACAAAGATAGCTTTACCAAGGAAATATAAGAAATAAACACTTTCTTTTTATAATATGGTCACCTAAGTTTTAGTAAAATAATTTGTTAGCATTCAAAGTTTTCACAAAAAGCTTAAGATTAAACTCTTTTCAACTCTATAACAAAACCAAGAAACAAACTAGTTTTCAAAGTTAAGATAAAATCGACTCATAAAATTATAAACCCAATTAGGAAAAATAATGATTTTCAAGAAGGAACTTATTTTCAAAGAATATAAATATGATAAGATAAAAAACAAAGGGTTTTATCAATAAAGAGGATTCTTTTCAACTAAAATTTCTAGAGGAAATAAAAGACCAAGTTTTAGAAAACAAGAACTTATATTTTAAACAAAAATATAAAAAGAAAAAGACTCATTTACTAAAACCATTCTAAATACAAATTTATAAATAGGTTATTAACAACTTAATATACTTTTGATAACTTTTCTCTTTTATCGCTAAAAGTAGAAATTATAAAAGACCAAAGTTAAAGGAAAATTTACTTGTTTTAGAAAATAGAATGAGGAAAATAAAATAAAAATATACTTATTTATAATAACCTAGGAAAATATAAAGTTTCTTCAAAATACTTAAAAAGGAAATTTGTCAAGTTAAGTTTTAACACTTCAAAATGACTTGTTTAATGAAATAAATTGTTGAGACACTACCATTAGAATTTTTGCATATAAAGTGAGCTTATTTATATACTAAAGGGATTTATAAATCATATATATACCTATAATTTTATCAAAAGATTTTTGAATAAAGTTGAGTTAGAAAATTATTTCACAAAATCTAGAAAAATTCGTTTTGAAGCTGTGCCCTATGGTTTCGGAACCCAAATAACCTTATATGACAAAGATAACCTTAGAAATGGATAGATCTTTTCGAATAGGTAGAAAATGGTATATTATATGCGAAATTCGAGTTAAAATGAGCAAGTTATGGCTATTTTAAATTGAATTTCATTGTATACGAATTAGACGAACATAATGAAATAAAATTAGAAAGTTTAAGTAGAGTTTCTACGAAATACTTATCCGGGTATTTCTTTTGTTTAGGTAAAAAAGAATACTAGATTACTCTTCTTGATGATTTCTACGACTAAGAAGATTGCGAAATGGACGAGTGAGTTATTTCTCTTAATTTTGTTACCTTACTTGTGCTTGTAAGGTAGTGGTATTAATATACTAAGAAAAGATAACAATGGATATGTATGGGGAATTCGGGGATATGTATATATATGTGATTCCATGCTTATGTGTGAAATGAGAATTAAGAATATCACAACTTCCAATTGCCTATTTAAGTGTTTTGTTTACTTACTTATACGATTGCTTATTGCTTATCAAATTGATTGATCGCCCCCTATATAAACCTTAATAAGGATTGGCTTAAGAAAAGTAAAACGCTCATGCATAGCATCCATTGAGTCACATCTCTTTCGGAAGGCTACTACTCCTACGCGTAGAGTTAGATTGGCTGTTATCGTAATGTAACACGGGTCATGTTCCTTCCTAAAGAATCCAAATCACCTAGGGAATACGACTCTAGGTTCGGAGCCAAGCTAACTAAACACTTTGGTAGGGACCTGGGGACTAGCAGTAAAAGGTCGCAGATCTTCAACACTGATTCCCTAACCTTGATACGGAGGGGTAAATCCGTTCTATATATGGTTTTCGAATAACTATATATATTTGTATAATCACGTGAATGTTGCATTGTATGCATAACATATGTGTGAAAATTTAAATGAACTTATTTGAAAACATGGTGTGAATAAAAAGGAATACATCACTAAGCTAGTCGTAGCTTATACCCCTATAGATTTTGTTGAAATAGGTATACCCATGGCTCAAATTGAGGATCATGACATTAAGGAAGTCATAGGAGGATGTTAAGCTTTTATGATGGCAATGGAAACATAAGATGAAGTTATTTTATAAGGTTCCTTATATGTAATGTATTCTATGTTAGTGTTTTGGAAATTCTAAGTTGTATATTTATTTGAAGACAATAGGGGATATGCCCCTAAGAATTGTAATTTAACATGTTTATATTTTATGATAAGTATTCTCTTTGCCTCGTTACTTAATTATTACCAATGTAAATTGTGCTACTCCGATGCGTTCCCTTGGTTGTGATGTATGCCTTGTACATGATATGGAAGCCTCTGCGTGACTGAGGTAGTCATTTTTAGGCTTTAGTATTGTGTACAGCGGACTGCCACGTTTAGAGTACCTCTCGGGGCATGACAATCTATATGGCCCAGAACACCTAATCCCAAGGAGGGGTAAATTCATTCAACATATGATTCTCGAAAAATCATATGTATTGCATGCTCATGTACTCATTAAATTTCATATGCTTGTTTAAATAACTTACTATATTATAGATTGTTCAAGTACTTTATTATGGAAATAATTCTCACTAAGCAAGCAAGTTTACCCCCTTAGATACCTTTTGCAGCACCCATATTTGTGGTTGAAGCCCCAAGGATAATTCTCACAGTACTACCCTTTTGGATTCATGAGCTTTTAGATAAAGTAAGGACTTGAAGTAGACTTAGACTTCTAAGTAAAACTCCTATATGATTATTTTATCACACTATGATGAACTATATATTTTGATAGGGGAATGCCCTTTTTGATATTTGTAAGCCTCCCCATGTTTTATATTTAAGATGCTCTTGTTATGATTTCCATTCTTAATTGCTACTATGAATATCTTCTTAAACAACTTGTTTCAAAGTTTGGTCCTCTATGATCATAAAGGTACGCCTTACACCCAATATCGAAGCTTTTAGGATGACTAAGGTTGTCATACTTAAGCTTTAATATTGAGTGTACAAACTGTCATGTTTACGGTACCATTTAGGGCGTGACAGTCGCAATGGACCGTTCTCATCGATGGCTGACTATAAGGGGTTGAATTGGATGGGGCTACTTTTTCTTTTTCTTTTCTAGCAAGTTCTAAGACTTATCCCTTATGTTTAACAGAGTCATGAGTAATCTTATACGTATGGTATTTTTTGGACAATGAAAATACCTTGCTTGTATATTTTAAATGTAAATAACTTAAAATTGTTGTTATTCCATTAGAATAGGACCATATGATGTGCCTATGATATGAAAGTCACAAGCAAATCGATCTCAAGAATACACATTAGCAGTTTCACAATCAAAGATTAACAATAAAATAAACACTAAACTCTCACTGGATATGATGCACCAGCAAAAGAATAGTCCTAGCAATGATTTGTTGATACTACACACAACAAACACAATTGTCGTCACTCACCACAATCTAAAGATTGATAAGAGTAATTGAATTTGAGATAAACACCCAAACTTGATATATGAAACATGCCAAAAGAACTGTCCCTCTCGTATAATGAAAGTTATATATATATATATATATATAAACTAAGGAATACTGAAAGACATAATAGAAAGGAATGGTTTCACCAAAGAACGCCGACAACTAGCAGATCTACGCCGGCGGTATAGACACCAGTGTTGAGAAACTCGCCATCGAACGCTGGAAACTGGAACGATCAACGTTGGCGGTGTGGATATCGGCGTTAAAGAATGCACATTCTGTACTCTTTGAACACAAGACGAACCCGGTGACTTACAGTGGTACACCGGCGATGTTGAGGGTTAAGGCTGACAGTGTAGAAGTTGGCCTTAATAAATTTGAATCTATGAAACTTCAACACTGATCAAACACCGACAGCACATCATTCAATGCCGGCGGTGTTGAATCAATTTTTTGTGGTGCTGAGGTAGTGTAGTTCTCCAGCGATAGATGTGTTAAGAATCATTTAGCTTCCTTTGACAATATGCAAATATTTCTCATATTGAACTCAAAGTTTGGTCATCTTATAAACTCAATTGCCCTTATCTTCATTTGATTCCAAATGACCACTCAATACTCTTGAAGTGAGATTCTATAGCCCTTTAGCTCGATCACGAGTAATGGGTCCTGTATTGCAGTAGCTTGATTCCCATCATCTCTCGAGCCAGTGGAAGATTTTCCCTCAAATCTAATGGGTCTTCATGAAAATCCTCTAGAACATATAGAGAAAGATATGAGACATTGAATGTAGTAGAAACACCATAGTCTCCTGGTAACTCTAATCTGTAGGCATTGTTAGTGATCTTCTTTATTGTCTTGAATGGCCCGTCTGCTCTAGGAGATAACTTTTGAGACTCTCTTGTTGAAACCTGTCTTTGCTGAGATGAATCCATACTAGATCTCCTAGATTAAATGTCCTATCCTTTCGGTGCTTGTTCCCTTGAATCACCTGCTGCTCTTGAGTTTTCTTAAGATGCTCAACTGCCTTCTAATGAACCTTCTGAATTTGCTGAGACCACTCAACTCCACTCAAGCTTTCTTCCTTTGCTGCTGGTTTAGCTATCAAATCCATAGGTAGAGATGGATTGAAGCCATATACAACTCAAAGGGAGACTTGTCGATTGAACTATGAATCGACTTATTGTAAGCAAATCAATAATAGGAAGACATAAGTCCAAATCAGTAAGATTCTTGCCAACTTCGCCCTGAGTAAAGCTTCAAGCGTGTGGTTAACAACCTCTGTTTGGCCATCTGTCTATGGATGACAAGATGTGATATACATGAGTTTTGTACCTGAGCCACTTCCAAAGTGTCCTTTAGAATAAACTGAGGAACTTAGTATCTCTACCTGAGACGATACTATGAGGTACACCATGCAAACAAACAATTTCCTGCACAGAAAGGTTAGCAATATAAAGAGCATCATCCGTTTTGTGATAAGGCATAAAGTATGCCATCTTACTAAAACGGTCCACGACCACCATGATAGAATCCTTCCCCCTCCGTGTCCTAGGAATTCTCAAGACAAAATCCATACTCAGATCAATCCATGGATGTGCTGGTACAGGTAAAGGCATGTACTCACCATAAGACTCTTTCCTTCCCTTAGCCTTCTTACACATTGCACACCGCTCTAGCACCCTATGAACATCTTTCATCATACTCGGCTAGTGAAAATGCTCTTTTAATAACTCTAAAGTTCTCTTCTCACCAAAGTGCCCTGATAATCCTCCAGCATGGGCCTCTCTCACCAATAACTCCCTAACATAACCAGTAGGAAAACAAAGTTTGCCCACCTTATACAAAAATCCATCCACAACATACAAACCATCCACTACTTCACCTTAGAATATCACTCAACAATCAACTTAAAAATAATCATCAGCAAAATACTGATCTTTCACCAGCTCAAACCCAAGTAATTTTGACGTAGAGATGTAATAAGTGCATACCTGCGAGATAGAGCATATGCAACAACATTGGTATTGCCCTTCTTATACTTAATCACATACACAAAGCTTTCTAAGAACTCTACGCACTTCACTTGCCGCTTCGATAGTCATTGTTCTCCCCTGAAATGCTTCAAGCACTCATGGTTTGTGTAAACAATGAACTCCTTAAGAAGAAGGTAATGTTGCTAAGTCAACAAAGCACACAAAGGAGTAAAATTCCTTATCATACAGAATAATTAAGCGATGCCCCACTTGATTTATCACTAAAATAGGCGTAGGACGCCTTTCCTGCATCAATACTGCTCCTATCCCAACCCAAATGCATCACACTCCAATTCAAAGTCTTATCAAAGTCAGGTAGAGCTAACACTGGAGCATTTGTCAATCGACTCTTAATCTCCTCAAAACTCCACTGAGCTCGCTCTCCCTACACAAAAGCCATGTTTTTTTAGTCAATTCAGTCAACGAGCTCACAATGCTACTGAAGTTCCTAACAAATCTCCTATAGAACGAAGCTAGCCCATGAAAACTCCGCACATCAACTATTAATTGTGGGATAAGCCATTCTATTATAGCCTTGATCATTTCCCCATCAACCCGTACACTTGAACCAAAAACTACAAATCCCAGAAAATTAACCTCTGACTGACAGAAAGAACATTTCTTAAGATTGCCATATAATTTCTAATCTCGCAATCCTAAAACGACCAATCGTAAATGATCTACATGGCTATCCAAATCAACTATATGTCAAAATGTCATCGAAATAAACAACTACAAACCTGCCTAAAAAGTCTTTTAGAACATCATTCATCAGACGCATGAATGTACTGGGCGCATTGGTCAGGCAAAAGGCATAACCATCCACTCATATAAGCTGTGACGTGTCTTAAAAGCGGTTTTCCATTCATCTCCAACCCTAATATGTATCTAGTGGTAACTACTCTTAAGGTCTACTTTAGAAAATATCTGGGCCCTGTCACGCCCCAAAGGGTGCCCTAGACGTAATAGTCCGCCGCATGCTAAACGAGACTTAAGAATCACTACCACAGTGATTCAAAAGTCTTGTATTAAATGCAAGGCGTTCCCTTATGATAATAGAATACATATGCAATTGGAGATAGATAGTTCAACTTGATAGAATCGGCATAACAATTTAAACCACAGATATCTCAGGATCATTTACAAAGTACTAAGGAGCATTTCCCCCGCTAAATAAAAAGCCCATATATTAGTTTTTAATAACAACTCAAGCATTTAAGGTTTCATATGAAAGTCTATACAAAGCTAATTATAACTTCTAAGGGAAAACTCCTAACTTTGCATTACCTGATTTGGCCAAGTTCGAGGACGCAACCATAGGTACGGGAACTGCATCGAAAAGAAGCTATGGAGGTATAAGCCATGCTAGCTTAGTGAGTTTGTAAGCCCTGGAAAATTTCAGTAAATAATTTCAAGATGAATTTCTAAAATAAACCCTAAAAATCACTTCAAATTAAAACTGAATTTCAACTAGTCCAAAAACACGAGTGAATCCAAAAATTTCCGAATCTTGAGAAAAATTAGAATCCTTAAAAACAAAATAAGAACTCATCATACTTCAATTTCAAAACCACTACGTATGATAAGTTCCATACGTGACTCCGACTTATAAAATCGAGTAATATAGAATCCAAAAACAAATTATTAAAAAGTAAATAACGATTAACTTTAGAAATGAAACCCAATTCAAGAATTCCGAAAGCGTTAAAAGATATTAAATACTTACAAAAATGAAATATAAAATAAATTTCTCAAATTAGATATGTTGTATAAACATAAAATATCAGTTTCCAAATTGGTAAAGATCTAAATTGGAAAATCACCCAGAAACCGTAAGTGGTATACAATAGTTTAAGTCCGGCAATCTAGCGCCCCTAACCCTAGAGGCTGAAATGTAGTTTAAATATGTAGAATAGCTCCTAGTAATATAAGTTTATTTAAAAATATCAGATTGGTAAATTTTTTGCCTATTTCGAACCCGTTCAGATACAGACTTCGAAAAACGTGTCCCGATGCTCGAGATATAAAAAATATACCAATAGTACCGTTAGACTCGTAATTTCATAAGATTTTCAAATATATCAGTTATATAATTTTTCGGGTTATAAAAGTTACAGTTATAACTTTTTATCGTATTTCCATTATTACCGATAATTGATTATTCTTTTGCACTATTCACTTTTATTTCATTACACAATTTTATTATTCTTATAAATCTTTATATTTTTAGATAAATATTTTATATATTATAGAAAATTTTGTTTTTCTAAAATTTAGTTAGTTCGGGTTTTACGGGATCAGATTCTGTTTAAGACCCGATACTAAAAAAAATAAATTTAATTTAAAATTTAAAAATATTTTTATTTTTAAAAAAAATTTTAGAATTTTTCGGGTTATAAAAATATCATTTATAGCCCATATTCGTATTTTGATCATACCGGTAACATATTTGTTAAAATACTAAAATAATTCAAATAATTATTTAATTTTAATTATGAAAAATCTGCTACAATATTTGGAATAAATTTTTAATTTTATTTTATTTTGTTTTATTTTATTAAGAAAGTACTTTTACAACCCATACTTTCAAGTACACCTTACACATATCACGTCTTTTTCACTTCAATCTTTTTACACTTCATTATATCAATTCATGGCAGATTTTAACTCCTTTATGGCTGCCATTATCCTTTATTTACTCCTATTTTGACTAAATTAATTATATTCTACTCCTTCTTAAGAAAGCTACATTACACATTTATTACACAATTCAAATTCAAGTCAAATTTCAACAAAATTTCTCTCTCTCCCTCCCACATAATTCATGAGCAGCCCCTCCCTTGCTGCCTTGTTTTATTTTTTTCTCTCTTTTATTCAATTAATACACTCATTTTCTCTCTCTCCTTCATTTACTCCTTCTTCCTTTTTCATTCCTTAACCTTTTCTCTCTCTTTTTTCCTCTCTTTTCTTCTTCTTCTTGCTCTTGTTCTTCAAAGAACAAGCTGCCCCCTTCTTCTTCCATGAGCTCCCACACATATTTTTAAAGATTTCTAAGCAAATCTTCTTCCTAAAGCTCCATAGGTGATATAGGTAAAGTGTAATGGAAGTTTCATGCATCAAATGATCTTCCATAAGCTTAAAAGCTTAGGATGATGATGCCAAAAATGAAACACTCCTCTCCTTCACTATTATTATCTTGTATCATAATTATTTTCTTGTTTAAAGTTGATATATTTTGTAGATCTAACTTTTTATGGCTTTGATTTTCGTTTATGCCATAGATCTTGTTATTTAAGTTTTTATTTTTGTTATTTCTTATGATTTATACATAGATCCATCATTCACATAACTATTATAGTGATTCATGCATTTATAACTAGATCTAGTTGTTTTTAGGTTCATACATGCATTAGACTTTTGTTTTATGCTCATAAATAACTTGTAATAGTATGATGATAGTAGGAAAGTTGTAGAAAACTCAAGATCTATTTTATTTTCAACAAAAATCATTTTTGAAAATTCGGATGAAAATGGAACCATATTTAGAAAAGTTGTTTTTCAACTTCAAAATATGTATTTTTCATTTAAAATGAAGGGCTTAGAGTATAGATAACATAAATGAGTGATTTTGATGAGTGAAGTTTAGATCTATGAGTTTATAGTTTACTACCATGGATTTCTTTTAGATCTATGTTCATATTAAGTATAGATCTTAGTTTTGAACTCAAACAAAATTGTGAAATTCGTATTTTGGCAAGACCCCTATTTAAAAACCACTTTCCAAGTGTCAAAATGTAATTTTTACTTAAGAAAATGAAAGCTTAATATATGTATATCATTAAGACTTCTTTTTACAAGAATCAAAAGTGATTTTCAAAAGTTATTTTCAAAATAAAAATTTTATTTTCGGATTTAGGTCAAGACATATTTTAAAAACATGTTTTCCAACTCAAAAATGAAGTTTTTATTCAAGATATGAAGGGCTCTTAGGATAGATATGTAAGGAATGGATTTTTATAAGTTTAGATAGATTTTATCAAAAGATATGTCCAAAAATAAATTTTGTAAATTCGGATTCCAACAAGACCAATTTTGAAAACCTATTTTTCAACTTCAAAACAATATTTTTATTAAAGAAATGGAAGCCTTAAGGGATAGGTTTGATTAGGAAATGGTTTTTAAAAGACTAAATGAGTTTTACAAAGGAAACAAGCTCAAATGAATTTCTCAAAATTCGGATTTGAAAATAGCCACAATCCAAACACTTATTTCCAAATGTCAAAATAATAATTTTGATAGGAAAATGGAAGTCCTAGGGTATACATATAATACAGACCAAGTTTTGATAAGGATAAAAGAAGTTTATCAAAATATAATCTTAGAATAACAAATGGTTTCCAATAATAGGTTAAACAATGTTTTCATTCTTTAAAATTTTGTAAAATTCGTACTTAGGCAAACCACCTATGTAAACACCTATTTTCTAACCCTAAAATGAAGGGTTTTATTGAAATAATGAAGGTGATGGTTATATGGATCATCAAGATTGAGTTTTGATAAAATAAAGTATGATTTTGCAAGAAAAAGACTATTTTTCTTAAGTCTAGTAAAATTCAAAGTTTTGCAAAGTAAAGGTTTTCAAAAAGAATTTTTGATATTATATGTATACATGTAGGTAGATCATCTCATAATCTTCATGACAATAGCTTGTAGGTAATACATATATACATGATGCATTGTAGAAACAAAGTATGAAAATTGAGTTTATCCAAAATTTGTAAATTCGGATGATTCCAAACCATGCCTTAAAAACCTATTTACCAACTCCAAAACTTGTGTTTTTATATAAAAATGAGGAGTTTAAGTCATAGGTATCATCAAGTAATGATTTCTGATAAATTAAGATGGGATTTGCTAAGAAAATATATAGAACAATGAGTAGAATGAAATAGGAAAAATTTGAGTTGTTGTCATTTTGGGAAATTGTAACAATGAACAATGGCATGAAAACTCATATTTTCCAAACTCAAATTAGAAGTTTTATCAAAGAAATGAAGTCCTTAGTGGCTAGGCATGGTTGAGCCTTAATTTTCTAAGTACCAAATGATTTTTACTTAAAGGAATCACTCAAAAACAATTTTTACAAAATTCGGATTTTGGAATCAACCCTACTTGAAAACATGTTTACAAAGTGTAAAATGGAAATTTTTATGTAGAAATGAAGGTCATAAGTAATATATATAATGAAGACTTAATTTTAACAAAAATAATTATATTTTCTTAAGTAATAAATCCAAAACAAATGGAAATGATCAAAGTTAGAAAACTAGACTTTTCATAAGTAGTTGTTATTATGGTCTTGCAAAATAAAAAGTTGTAAAATTTCCTTTTAGCAAAAATCATCAAGATCATGCATACATTAAGCTCATCTCATGACATTCATGTTAGGAAATCACTCATATTGCATGTATAGCTAATTTATATAGTAGGAACATTACAAACATTTACAAAACTATTTTTCGGAATCGAAACCGTTACTGATCAGATCTGATCCCTCTGTTCCAGACCTAAATGTTTTCAAAACTTGAAAATAATATTAGAATTAGATAGATCTTTCGAAGTAGATAGAAATCGATATATAATTTGCGAAATTCGAGTTAAAATGACCAAGTTATGGCCGTTTTAAGTTGGAATTTCCGCTTAGGACGAGAATTACGAATTTGATAGTTCGTATAAAATCGTTTGGATTAGTTTGAGTTGAAATACTTATTAGAGTATTTCTTCCTTTTTAGGTGATCCTCGAATCCGATTCCCTACCACCGGATTGCTATTACTAAAGACCGGTGATCCAAGCTGAGTGAGTTTTCTCCTTATTTTGTTACCTTGTTTGTGCTTGTAGTTAGTCGCATTAGAATTATAGGAACAAGATAAAAATCGATATGAATGGGGATGGGATATATGATGAGACTGTGATGAATGTATGCTAAAGAATACTAAAGCATATCGAAACCACGATTCGATTGGATAACTGCACTGTTCATATTATTTCTGTTATGTGTGTGATATTGGTTGGTCACTCTAAAGAATGTATGAATATTTTGACCTAAGCAAAAATTAAATTGGTCATGCATCGCATCGGACATATTGCATTGGTAGCATGCTACTCCTACGCAGGTCGATCGGTATGGTCCGAGGACTCGTTGGGATGACGAACCCGGTATCAGAGCTCATTCAGGGTACTAAGGCGCATGTGGATGCATTCCTTGGATGAGCCTAGCCGAGTCGAGTGCTAAGAGCCGAGGGCTTGGGGACTAGATGCGGTCGTGTAGACTTCAATACCATTCCTAACCCAAGATACGGAGGGCGTAAATCCGTTCTGTGTGTGGGTTCCGGATACCCATACATAATTGTTTGCTCATGTGTTTGTTCATGCATAGCATATGATTGATTATAACTTGTCTGTTATGGTACGGAGTTAAGGGAATTCTCACTAAGCTAGTGTAGCTTATACCCAATAGTTGTTTAAATGAGCAGGTTATCTCAAGAATGCTAAGTGGGGACCGAGATGGTTGCCGAGAATGAATGACTTGGATTTCGGCAATGAATAAGAATGTTTGGAGTTATCAGCTAGTTTTATGATTTGCCTTGTAATAGTTTTATGTAGGGAAGTCTTTGGATGAATGTAATTGAAGTATATTATGTTTTGATTTGGAGTATAGTAAATTGAATTTCCTTTACATTGTTACTCAAGTTATATCAACATGAAATGTATCATTCCGATGTGTCTCCTCCATGTGTTAGACGCCTTGTACATAGTATGGAAGCCTTCGCGTGACATGGGTGGTCATTCTTAGGCTTTAATATTGTGTACGGCGGACTGCCACGTTTAGGGTACCCTTCGGGGCGTGACAGAGTTTCACTTCCAAAATTAAATACTTCATCAAATAATAGGGCAAGCAAGTTATATTAGACAATCACATAAAATGCATAAGCACGTGAGCATACAATACACAAGACTTTTCGGGAGTCCTATGTTGAATGGATTTACGCCCTCCATTCGGGATTAGGTCTTTCAGGGTCATACGACCATAGATTTCAATTTTTTTTCTTATTTATATAGTTGTTGATTCAGGTGCCCACCCACTCATTTATTATGTAGTTTATTCAAGTGCCTACTCCACTTTTATTTTATTTTAGGCGATCCGATGCTAACATTCAAGTTTTCAGGCCCACCCATTGCCTAGCTATTATGCCTTTTTCCCACAAAGGTATAATAACAAATGTAATGTGACTCAACATATGTTATACATGGACAATTTAGTTATAAGATCATGTCATATTATTTAAGTGAATTATGGGCGATTATAGATATTTCAGACTTCAATTCTATACTAAATCATACAGATATTTATAACAATTCCTATTTCGATATTCTTATCATCAATTCAACCAAGCTGAATTCCCAAGAATATTCCAATTTTATCTTGCCCTAATTCTAATGCCACTATCATTACAAGCACAATCATAAGCATGTAATTTAAAGAAAGTGAATTCACTCGGCCATGGACACCGGTCTCTAATGGTAGTACTCCGGAAACAAGAATTTCCCCTATTCAAAGTCACCTAAATGAAAGAAATACATAAATGAGTATTTCAAACCATAACTAGTTCCAACCTATTAAATAAAAACTCTTAAGTTCGTAATTTTTGTGGTAGATGGAAATTCCAACTTAAAATGGTCATAACTTGATCATTTCAACTCAAAATTTCGTAAATAAGCTATCAATTTCTATCTACTTCGAAAGATCTATCTATTTATGATGTTATTCTTAAGTTTTGAAAACTTTTAGGTCTTGGAAAACTCGGATCAGATCTTATCAGTAACTCAAAATCACATTTCTGAAATTGTTTTGTGAAATTTGCATTGTTTCTACCAATATATTATATGTGCATGCAATATCTACAAGTTATTATCATGAATGACATGATATGAGCTATCTCTATGCATATCCTTAATGATTTTTGGTTAAAAAGAATTTTTTTGAAAACTTTTACTTTGCAACAACTTCAAGAACACTTGGTAGAGAAAAACCAGTTTTATTTCTTTACAAATCATCCATATTTTTACTAAAATAAGGTCTTGATGACCTATATACCTAACACCTTCATTATCCTAATAAAATTCTTCATTTAGAAGTTGGAAAATAGATGTTTAAATGAGGGTTTTGCCTAGTTACGAATTTTACAAAATTTTAAGGAAATGAAAATATTGTTTGATCTATGTTTTGAAACCTTTCCTTTGTTTTAGGATTATACTTTGATAAAATCCATTTACTCTTATCAAAATCAAGTTTTTATTACATCTATTTCCTAAGGCTCCTATTTTTCTATTAAAATCCTCATTTTTGCATTTGGAAATAGGTGTTTTGATGCGGGTCATTTCTAAATCTCAATTTTGAAACTTGTGTTTGAGATTATTTCTTGTGTAAAAGCTTATTTAATCCTTCTAAAATTAAGTCCTAATTATACTACTCCTTAAAGCTTCCATTTCTTTAATAAAACTCTTGTTTTGGGGTTAGAAAATAGGTGTTTACCTATTAACTATTCCTTATTACAAATTTTAAGTTTTTGTTGGAGATGAGACATAGCTCTAACTTAACTTTTGTAATCATTTTCTTGTTTTGACAATTTCTCTTAGTAAAAATAAGCTCAACTTATAAAAATCATTCTTTTATGATACCTATCCCCTAAGCCCTTCATTATATGTAAGATCTTCATTTTGGGGTTGGAAAATAGGTTTTTAAATGGTTATTTCTCAAGATCCGAATTTCAAAAATCATTTTTTTTATAGAACAAAATAGATCTTCAGCTTTGGCAACACCTTCATTAAGACTATCATATTGCAAATCTTTTATGTATATAAGACAAATATCTACGACATTTATGGACTCAAATAAGTAGATCTATTATATTGTTCATGTCATGGATGCAAATGTAACATGAACATTATGTAGATGAGAGTGATAATAAAAAAATATATGCACAAAATATCCATAAGAGCAATATATAACAATAATATAGCAAAACACTAGTAAATCAACTTAAATAACAAGATCTACACATTGTGATGGTAAGAATATCATGCTTTAGTGTTTCCACATTCCTAGCATAAAGCTCATGGGGATTTTTGGTGGAGCCGCACATGTATGATCTTGCCATGACATGTTTTATAGTGGTAGGGTTAAGATTTATTATCTATTTAGTGTTTTGGAACAAAATAACTTGAAGAAAAAGTGTGTGTGTGTGTGTATGAGAGGGAGGGGGTCACGGCAATAGAGAGAAGAGAGGGAGGAAAAAGACTTTTTCCAAAAGTTGATTTTATGAGAAATGAGAGAAAATGAAAAAGTGAAAGGTAAAAGAGAAATTATATAGGAAAATAATTAGGTTTTTTGTGTGATTATTTAATAGAAGAAAAATGAAACTAATATGGGCATGTACAAGGGGGGGCACTGGATTTGAAGAGAGGAGAGAGAGGAAGACGTGTTGATTTATTTTGTGTAATAAAATTCAAATTTAATAAGTAATTTAAGTAGTAAAAGTTGTATTGGAAAAGAAAATGTAAGGAAAATGATGTAAGATTATAAGAATAGGTTGTAAGGATATAAGAATAGGGTATGGGTGGTTGTACTTAGTGAATAGTATGATAGAAATCAAAAAGTACATTAGATAATTAAATTACTAGTAGTAATGAAAATACGATAAAAAGGCTATAACTGTAATTTTTATAAACCGAAAAATTTTATAATCATATTTTTAAATTCCTTATTAAATTTCAGTTCTAATGAGTCTTGTATATTATTTTTCTATTTCCGAGTCTCGGCGACCAGTTTTCGAGAATATATATCAATCGAGTTCGAAACGAATGAATTTTTCTGAAATCTGATCTTTTATGTTTTGATAAATTATTTAGAGCTACATTCTAGAGCTAACTCATTTCTATAGTTTCAAGGTTTCGTTATCGAGATTGCCGGACTTAAGGTTTCCAAGTAAGGCTGTGCAAAAAAAATCGATCGAATCGTGAACCAAACTGGATCGGATCGAATCGAAATTTCGGTTCTTTTTTTAAACGGTTTGGTTCACAGTTCAGTTCGGTGAAGAGCAAACGGTTCACGATTCGGTTCTGGACCATGAACCGAACCGAACCGTTTTCTATATTTAAAAAAATTAAACATATTATTTTTACTCTTAATTGTTTTATTAATGATACATATCTAGTCACAAATGTTAAAAATAATTAATTTTTTTAAATAATTGTTTTTTAAAATTTTTATCTAGATATGTGTTATTCATTAGAATAAAATTAGATTTTTCATAATATGTTTTAATTGTTATGTTATCTATAAGTAAGATAGATTTTAGAATTTAACCTCTAGTATTCTAACTTATGCATATTTCTTTTCTATGTGTCTTACTAATTAATCCAATTCTATTATTTAGTTACTTATTGATTTATATAATTGGTAATGTGTTTGTTAAAAGCATACAACGAATTACATTTTATGTCTTATATTGAGATAAAGACTAGTATACCATTATAGTTCAAGATAATTCAAAAAAATGAGATTAGTCACAATTATAATTTTATAATGGATGAAATCGCTTCCCTCCTATAAGTTTTACATGTTTATTTGGTATATCATTAATTTAAAATATCATTATTTATATTTGTATTAGTTATAAGAAATATGTAATAGAATTTTTTTGATAGAATATAATTTTTATTTTATGAAAAAACGGTTCGAACCGCAAACCGAACCATTTTTTTTTCGATTCAAAAAAATTATGAACCGAATTGTATAGTTAGGTTCGAATTCAAAAGAAAAACCGAACCGTAAATTATGGTATGGTTCGGTTCGAGGTGCAAACCAAACCGAATCGTACTATGCACACCCCTATTTTTAGGTCCAACTAGTCCTAAAGTATTTTTTAGGGTTTCGGTTCCAATCTCCAAAACCAAATTCATGTTGCTAAGAAAATGAGGGCTTACAGGCCCCATTAAGCTCATCCAGCATATCATCAAGCTTGGGAATAGGGTGCCTGTACTTAATGGTAATTTTATTGATAGCTTTATTGTCGATGCACATGCGCCATGTACCATCCTTCTTTGAAACCAGAAGTGCAGGAACAACATAAAGACTGGTACTCTCTCTAGAAAATCCATGCTCCACCAACTCATCCACCTGTCTTTTCAATTCCTTGGCCTCATTAGGATTCATCTGATAGGTAGGCCTATTTGGCAAAACTGCTCCAGGTTGCGATTTGATAGCTTGCTTGATACCTTCATGGGTGGTAATCCTATTGGTAAATCCTCAGGGAAGATATCAGCAAACTCCTCCAACAATTACTTCACAACAGAGGGTACATGCTCCTGACCTTCAACCTCCAACCTCCAACAAATACCTAACTTGCAACAAATACAAAGAACTCTTATCCTAGATAACCTCCTCAATCTCCTTCTGCCCCACAAATAACGCTTTCTTCTTAATGACCCTATTAAGTTGTTTCTGTGCCTCTTGTACCTCAGCTGGTGTCATAGGATTCAATACAATTTGCTTTCCATCTTTCTGGAATACATATGTGTTTTAAATCCATCGTGTAACACCCTCCTATCAAACAACCATGGTCTCCCAAGTAGTATATGAGAAGCATACATAGGTAATATATCACAAACGATCTTATCTCGATACTTCTTTCTAATGCTAAATGGAACTACAGCCCTTTGAGTCACATGCAAATTCCTTCGCTCATTCAATCAATGCAATTTATAGGGTTTAGGGTATTGAGTTGTAACCAATTTTAGATTTTCAACAAGAGACGCAGCCACCACATTGGTGCAACTACCCCCATCTATAATAAGAGCACAGAAATTACCCTTTACCCTATAAGAGATATGAAATAGGTTCTCTCTCTATTCTTCCTCAGTAGAAGGAACGGCAATTAACACTCGCCTCAACACATTTTTAGACAAATACTGGTCATCCCATCTATCAGCATATACCTCATCATCTGCATCCCCATAATATTCATCTAGAAGTGCTGACAAGTCTGCAATTTCTCCTACCTCCTCTTCATCATCACTCTCAACCTCCATAATAGCCATCACTCGTCGATTTTGACACTGAGAAGCAATATGTCCATGCTCAAGCATTTGAAACACTTAGACTGATAGGTTTTACCACTTGATGAACCAACTACTTCTTTCCCCTTGTCAACACCATACACTAATTTCCCTTTGTCAACAACATTTTTCTCTCCTTTCGCATCCATAGCAGTACTACTCTTATCAGCATTCTTACCAGATCCTCCTTTATCCACATTCTTACTATCATAATTATAAGATTTGGCTGAAGAACCATACCTAATGTGTATTTGTAAGGATTAGTTTGCCGTTGCCTCTTAACTTTCAGTGCTAACTGGATGGCTTTCCTCAAGTGTGCTATAGCTGCAACTCAACTATGCAAGAAATTTCATACTTTAGGCCTGAGACAAACATGTCCATTGTCTGCTCCGAAGGCTCAATATTGCCATAACAAATCATCAGAGGTTCGAACTCCTGCACATATTCATCTACCATTTTTCCTCCTTGCCTCAATGTCTGAAGGCGCATAAAAAGCTTATGCCTGTAATGTTCAGGAACAAATCTCCTCGTCAAGATTCTTTTTATGTCATGCCATGTTCTACTATCAGCTTCACCATCCCTCCTTCGACTAGCAATAAGATTTATCCACCACAGAGTAGCATAACTTGTAAATTCAACAGCCGCTGATCAAATTTTGATATGATCATCAATATCGTAGCATTCAAATAGACCTTCCACTTTATCATCCCAATCCAAATAGTCATCAACAGATCTACTTCCAGCAAATGATGGCATCTACAGTTTCACATACTTCAACCCTCTTGGCGGTCGAAACTCACGATTATAATACTTATCATCATCAAAATTATCTCCTCTCCCTTTTCGGTAAATCACATCACCTCTATATCTTCTCCCTCTATTAAATCCCCTTCCTACTTCTTCCATCCTAACTCCTTCAACGACAACTGGAGGGACTACCTATTGGTTAACAACTGGTGGTGGTGCTTGTTGATTAACCCTTGGTGGTTGACCTGCTATTAATTGTCCCACCTGATGGCAAGATTAGCCATCATAGTTCGCAATTCCTATATTTGATCTTCTACTGATCCCCTATCACCTGCAGTATGATGACCATGTCCTCCAACAATCTGACTATTAACATCATTCTCATTTACACTGTCGTTCAACATGAGTGCAAACCCTAATTTCACCAAACTTCAGACATAAGATCAACTATAATATCAAACCTTTATTTCGAAAACCTCTTCAACACCTCACAATATTCCACCAACAAGTCACACTGGATAAGATAATTCAAAATTCACTAATAAAGATCAAAGCTTTCCACTTATTAAATACTCTTCATCGCAAACTATGCTCTGATACCAAAATTATGATGTGCCTATGATATGGAAGTTACAAGAAAATTGATCTCAAGAATACATTCTAGCAATTTCATAATCAAAGATTAACAATAAAATAAACCTTAAACTCTTACTGGATATGACACACTAGCAAAAGAATAGTCATAGCCATGATTTATTGATATTATGCACAACAAACACGATTGCCATCACTCGCCACAATCTAAAGATTGATAAAAGTAATTGAATTTGAGATAAATACTCAAACTTGATATCTGAAATATGCCAAAAGAAATGTCCCTCTCGCATAATAAAAGTTATATTTATATATAACACTAAGGAATACTAAAAGACAGAATAGAAAGGAATGGTTTCGCCAAAGAATGCCGATAATTGGCAAATCTATGATGGTAGTATAGACACTGGTGTTGAGAAACTAGGCATCGAACGCTGGAAACCGAAACAATCAACATTGGCGATGTGGATATCGGTGTTAAAGAATGGGCATTTTGTATTCTTTGAACACTAGATGAATGTCGGTGACTTATAGTGGTACACCGGGTTAAGGATGGCAGTGTAGAAGCTGACCTTAATAAATTTGAATATGTGAAACTTCAACGTTGATTGAACACCAGCAGTGTATCATTCAACGCCGGTGATGTTGAGGCAGTGTAGTTCTCCAGCAATAGATGTGTTATGAATCATTTAGCTTCCTTTGACAATATATAATATTTCTCATATTGAACTCAAAGTTTGGTCGTATCTTATAAACTTGATTGCCCTTATCTTCATTTGATTCCAAACGACCACTCAATACTCTTGAAGTGAAATTTTATAGCCCTTTAGCTCGAGCACGAGTAATGGGTCCTGTAATTGTAGTAGCTTAATTCCCATCAGCATATAACATGTGTGTGTGATTGTTCTACTATGTATTATGCTTCGCAATTGTTGTAGGTGATATTTTGTCAATAGAGATTAATGGATCTACAACTAAAAAGATTCATTAGTAGTGCAACAAAGGATTGTCTGATATAGCCACTCTAAAACTTAAGTTAGTGTGGGATCATGGAGAACCGAAGATAGGAAATCTACTTAGATTCATTTTGTCTATATGCTTTACCTTAAGTCGTTGTGTGCTATTTGTAATTAGTTCTCATACTAGAATAAGGGCCCATAGAAAATTTGTATAGCATATCATTAATCATAGTGTAGTAGTACGTGAGGCCTCAAGTTTTTCTTTTCTATCAATGGGGAGAGTCTAGCTCTTCAGGTAGCCAAAAATAGGGTTCAATCAGCTCGGTAGAGGTGGTACATCTAGCATGTTGAGCACTTCTTGACCGTGCTTTGAAGTGGTCCTTTCAAGGAGGTATTCCACCAAAATTTTATCCTTGTGCTAGCTGAGTTGACTATCAAAGAGAGCTTTAAAAGCCTGTCTGCTTTGAAGTTCTTAGCCCTAATACCTTTTGTGATGTTCTAGGAAGAAAACATGGCAAGAAGGGTTTGAAATATATCGAGTTACTTAATCATCCCTTTGTCTTGCTTCGTACTCTCCTTTCACCTACTAGACGACAAGCATGGAATCCATGAAACTTCTAAGTTTCCCTACTCTAATAACTTCCATAAGCTTGAGGCCAATAATCAATGTCTGATATTCAGATTTGTTATTGCTTACAAAGAATCCAAATCTTAAGGCATAGCAAATTTTGATTTCATGAGGCCTTTCTAATTCCATACTAACCTTATTGCCCCCCAAGTGAGGATCCATTAATATGGAGAGTCCACAACGGCTTCTTTCGATCATCAAGATCTTCTCTATCTGTGTATTCAGCCATGAAATCAACTAAGACACGAGCTTTTATAGCCTCCTTTAGTTGGTATCGGACTCTATATGCACTTAGCTTAAGTGCATACTTCATCATGTTATTGGACACATTCGGTTTCTATAGAATTGACCTTAATGGCAAGTCAGTGAGAACAATCGCTTCGTGAGCTTGAAAACAGGGGCATAAATATCGAGCCGATATCACCACTGCTAGTGTGAAATTCTTGACTGTCGAATATCTCTCCTTGGCCCCCTAAAGGACATGGCCAACGTAGTATATTAGACGGTGTTGTCTTCCATCAACTTGGGCAAGCATTGAAGATAAGGTCTTATCACCTGCTGCCAAATATAAATATAAGTCCTCGCATATGACTGGGGTAGAAAGCACTGGTACAGCAGCCAAGTTGCTGCTCTTCGAGTGATACCTACCATGGGCTAGCTTTGTCGTGTACAAAAATAAAAGGTATTGGTATGTGTGAAGAAGGAGATGTCAGTTTTGGAATGTGACCCAACAACTTAGTTATGAAGAAAACAGAAGATAAAGGTCCTTTTCAACAGGAAAAAAAATTAAAAAAACATAGAATAAATAAGCTAATAAAGCAATTTTCCCATTGACAGCGTCAAGTGTTACAAGTGTCGAATCACTATTAAAGTTGGGTACAGGAGCACTGGGGACATGCAAACACAAAAAACTCAGTTAATAGTGCACTAGAGGGTAATCCAACATAGTTAATCTAATGCTTAACTTAGCTTGGGTTCTCAAAGAATTTTATGGAGAGAATATTCAAAATAGAATAGTGAATCCATTATCATACCTCCTTTGTGAGGGCTTGTTTACATGAGGTGGTCATAATAAAGTTGGGGGACCATATGATATTTACATTCCTCGTGGTAGATTCCTGAATCCATTAGTTGCATAAATCTACAGAGCGTGAAATTTGTTAGGTATTGAAGGTGATTAAACTAACATTTGATTCCTTGGGGAGATTTAAGTACTAAGCAAGTCGTTATAGGCCCTCGAAGTCAAGGTCACAACTTGCAAAGCCTTGTCATCATGGGCCTCCACTCGAGAAGTCGCGATTGAGGCCAATTGGGACTTTGGTTATGGTGAGAACCAAAGTCCCCATGGAGCTTGTACACGAAGTTGAGATTTTTAGGCTTAAGGCCTTTTGGGGGTTCCTGTTGGGCTTATTGACCCACTAGACTAGTTCTTATGGCCGAGTAAGTTATGGCAAGAAATGTTCTATCAATACTCTGTAAACTTAAGTTGATAATTTACAAAAATAAATTTTAAATTAAATTGATCCATCGTATCAAATTTCATAAATTTAACCAACTTGTCTATGCATAATATGGTTTAAATGGAGTATAATGACCCTGAACTCCTCCTTGTATGTATTTCTCTTCTTTTATTTCAATTGTCATTCTTTTTTTTTTTTTCGTTTTCTTGCAAATATGACTGGCAAAAATGAGGTGTCTATTTTTAATTTTAATTTGCATTGTTCGATTTTTTTTAAATGTGTTTTGAATTTTTGAAATTTTAAGTTTCAAGTCAGGGTAAATTTAAAATTTTAGAGAAATTGGGGCATTTCAATCCTGATTAGGCCTAAATTGATTTTAAAATACTACAAATAACTTATGATTGGTGTCTAGATTATTTCAGGACAACCTTGGACTTGTGATTCGTTGGGAGAAAATATTGTCAAACAGTTAAGTTAAGTATGACACTTAGAGTGATCATATATGTTACTATCAATTTTTTTTTTCTTTGAGAGATAGGCATGTATTTATATATTGTCCTAATTTGAAATCAAATTTCATATGGGGATTTGTTTTGCTAGTATATATTTAAAAGGTGTAACATGTATATCAATCTTATGAGAAAAATTACCTAAATAAAATCACCAATATAATATCGTATCTAAAATATGCAAATTTTTCAACAAATAAACTGCAAATATAACATGCAATTTTGAAATTTAATATAAAAATTTGTATTTTTTAACATGTGATTGTATTGTAGATAAAAAGTAGAATTACATTTTTAACATGCTATTTACTAAAAACATAAAGCTTTACTATTTTCTCAAAATTCTAAAAATCGCATGTAAGACATTCGACATTTATAAAAACAAAAGTAAAATATCATCTTATACATGTGATTTTGCATTAGTATTTTGATAATTATTTTTATATAATTGATACTTATTCTAATATAATTTTCTCATAAATTTAAAACATCAAATCCTTCCGTATATTGAGAAATAACAGACACCTTTAGTATTTTAATATAATTTATAAATAATTTTGTTAGGGAAAATCATATGAACACCCCTAAAAAACTTTTAGAATTGCAAGGAACCGCTACTTTCTAAAAAGTCTACACCTAAACCTCCTAAAATTTTTGTGGGACCTTTTTTGTAATATATTGTCTACCTATATGTATTTTAGTGCTAACATGGACAATTAGTTTAATATATTTAAATTAATTATTGTTAAAAAAATATTGCAAATGATTGAATGTATGAGAAAATCATGTAAAAAAAATCATATAAATGTGAATTTTATTTCTATAGATAAAAAAATAAAATTATATGATGTTACAAGGATGATATTGCCCCATGATGGTATAGTATGTAGCATCATTTTTTCTTTCTTCTGTACTAATTATTTTTCATTCCAATTAGAATTTACATATTGATTTATTTAGGTCGCACAAATGTATATCATTTCAAGAGTTCTTGAAAATATCTTTAAGATTTTTATAAGATATATAAATAATGTTATTGTTGCACATATTTACTCTTCCTTGAAGATACGCTACTTCATTTTCGTCTAAAATTTTTCAATGAATTTTTTCAATTTAAAACTATAATTTTGTTCGTATATTTTTTTCTTACCTTATTTTCCTTATGACCCTATTCGTTAATAAATATATTTCCATAGGAGAATGTTGATAATATTAGTGTAATAATACCAATAAAAAGGACTTAAATAATACACTTAAAATATAAACATTTAATTGATTTTTAGTTTAAAAATACAAGGTTCAACTTCTTGCACATTATTCATTTTCATATTGCTAAAATTGATTGTTTAAAATCATTGTTTTCCCTCTTCGAGTGGTGACTAATTGCTTTTGAATTTTTTTTTTATTTACAGAAATAAAATTCACAATATATGAAAATTTTTTCATATGATTTTTCTATGTTCAAATATTTTTTAGTTTTTTTCAACGCTAATTAAATATATTAAATTAATTGTCTATATCGGTATTAAAATACATATGCACAAATAATATATTAAACAATAGATCCTACAAAAGTTCCAGGAGTTTTAGGTTTAAACTTAAAAAAAAAAAATAAATAGTTGTGTAATTTTAAAAGCTTTATAGGGATGTACGGGTAATTTACGCATTTTGTTGTAATCATTGGAAGTGGGGGAGAGAGAGCACAGAGAGAGACAGAGAGAGAGAGGCCTTATCGCTTACCAAACAAGATATCATCCGCAAAAGTAAACAGCTAGGGAATGAGGTAAGGGAAAATGCTGCAAATTGGAGCGAGGAAGAAAGATATTGCCATCTTCTGCCAAAACCAAAGATAAAGGGGAGCTATCATCATCAACGTGGCGTCGGACAGCTGGATTTTTTCTCAAACAAAAATTTATGATTACTGCCTGCATAATTTTCAAAAATTAAACAAAACAATGTACACATTTTATATGTTTTTAATTTAGTAATTAATATTCACAAAATAAAATTTTAAAATGAAAAACTATCTTTTGTTGCACCAACTTTTTTTTATTTTTTTGGCCATTTTTGTTGTACTAACTTGATATTTCTTTTTCTTCTTTTTTCTTTTTTTTTTACTGTCAGCTTTGTCTGGATGATATAACAAGTCTGTACCTGTTTAATAGATTCACAAAAAGATAATATTTCCATTGTCTCGCTTTTTAATAAGATGAAAGTTTAAGTCATTCGATATAATGCAGATATTTAATTACTAAAAGTAAAAAGCCAATAACGTCATTTTGGGGGGTGGACCTGGACCAACTCTGATAGGGACATTGGGACCTGTCACCATCTCCACCTACCCTAACCACTCAGCTTGCTATGAGACACTATCCACGAATATTCAATCTTAAATGAAGAGCTGAACTCATGGGAACTGACGCCTGCCCTTCAATTAAGCAACCAAATCAGTTTCCTCTTTTATTGGTTTTTTCGGTGATTATAGAAGAAGAATATTATTTGTCAACAAAAGAATAAGAGTTTCTATTAACATCTTCTTTGGATACATAAAATAAAATTAAAAAAAAAAACTAAATTCTCATTAAAAATTTTCGTTTTATTATATAAGCCAACAATTTTTTTCCCAATATAATAAAAAAGGAATTCAAATATAATATCTCTACTTAAGAGATAGCAAGAGATATCATTGAATTATAACGTTATTAATATAGAAGTAAATAATTATATAGATAAGTATTTTATATTATATTTTTTCGGTAATTAATTTTACATTTTTCTTGGAGTGCACAAAATGCAATCTATTAAAAGATTAGAAGGCAGTAGCCAACCTAATGTGGTGTCTAGCTAAGGGGGGTTGGTAGGAACATAACTTGCCCTCTACTGGGTGGAATATGATCCATCTCCGATTTCCTAATGATTAAATACGATAAAATTATTGAAACCTTAAAAAACATGTTTACAAATTTTAAGAAAAAATTATAAAAATACAAATTAAAAAAAAATTATTAAATTACATCATTACATCACATGTAGAATATATGATACCAAGATTTGTACAGTATCACATGTAATATAATAATAACTTTAAACGTGTACTGTATATTAGTCATGCAATACGTATCTGAATGTGTATCATACTTTGGAAATGTGATGCATAACAATTACACGTGTATTGCATGTTGAATATACAATATAATGACGGTGATTATATAATTATTTTTATTTAAGTTGTATTTATATAATTTTTTTTAAATGATAGCTAAATAAGAAATAATGTCTACCCTAAAAAAATATGATTAAAATTTGTTGGAAAGGTGACCAAGAACTTGCAGCGTTTGATTCAATTAAATCATCAATGGAATTGTACTTTTGGCGATGCAGGTTGAAGATTTTTAATTTTATTTGAATCTATATGCACATGGCCAAAAGTAATTTAAAGGCACATAGCATTCTTTCTTTTGATATTAATTTTGACACGAAGCTTGCCTTGTATGGATTGAGATTAGTCAACATGGAATAATTACTGGAGTTAATCCTTTAGTTAAAGTAAAGGTCTTGTTGCATTTACTCCTTAAAAGTCAAAACCATTCGGGTCCATCTACGTAAAGAAAATGTTTCATTATTGAAAATATATGATCTGTTAAAAAGCACAAATGATCGAACGGATGAAAACATATGCATATATATAACAATCATAAATGGAATCATATGAAAATTTATTTTTTTATTGCATCGCTTATCATCACGAGAAACAATCACCATTAATATATTATTGCCATCTTTCGTCGTCTACCTACTACCAATCACTATAGCTGGTGCATGTCGTAATGAAATTTTTATATGTCGTACTTCATGTCAAGCTTCAAATATACCAAGCGGATCCTCCTAAGTTTATTAAACCAAGCAACACGTGGATACAATATCAGTTCATCCACATTGTGGTATAAAATAAAGAAAAAATTAGATTTTAATTCAACATGAATGTAGAAGTTTATTTATTTTTGAATTGTTTAAGAAGTGATATTAGTATTTGAGGTAACTTTTTGTTGAGTAACTCTTTTTTTTATCTTTGGTCACTTTTAAAGAGTTCTCATTTGGTTAATTTCATTCACTGTAGCTGATTTTTTTTTTATTTTTAACAAAATTAAATCTAAACAAAATTTTATTATAAAAAAATATTTAAATTTTTTACTCACGGTGTCTCTAGACAAATTCCTTCTTTTTTCTATCCAACTAATAACGTGGCAATCAGATCTAAATAAAATATTATTTTCTCTCTCCTACTTGGTTTCTGCTTCTTTTTCTTCTCCTTCTTTAAAAAAAATAATAATAAAACAACCCCATAATCTTCTTCTTCACATATTCTCTCTCTGGGTCTGTTTGGATTGTCTGTTTTTCATATGTATCTGTATCTTTTTTAAAATTATATGTGTAAATATATCCGATTTGCATCTAAATTTTATGTATATTTGTTCTATTTGATCTTTTGATGAGAACTGTCAATTTTTTTTTATCTATATCTATTTCTTGATAAATAATTTATTAGCAAAAAGTTTGAAAAAGTGTCTGTATCTGCCGAAAAAAAGCCAAAACAAATAGACCATATCTCCATCCTAAATACCAAAACTCACAACACCCCCTCCGGTCCCTTTTTGACTTTATTGACATCTAGTTTAGGAGACCTTTTTTTTTTCTCTCTCTCCCTTTAATTAATCACCCATGTATATATGCGTCACCCGGATTCGTTGTAATAGATTTAGTGTTGTATCATGAAAAGAAAAAAGAGAAAATTAGTTCAATGTAACTATTCATACATAAATTTAAACTTCTATATATATATAGCAATTTAAAAATGACAATGACAATAATTGGCCAAATAAGTAAAAGCTAGGAAATTTGGTTAAATTAGCATTAAGAATGTGAATTTTACCTCATAGACACTCTAAACAAAAATGGATATGTACAAATTTTAGAAAAATGTTTAATAACTTAATGGATATTCCCACTTTTAACAGCAATTCTAGTGAATTATGAATGGAAAATTACTTTTCTAGAGAGAGAATATATAAATAGCAAATCCACCATCTTCAACCTTAACACGGTCACCATCACCATGAACCTCCATTGAATCACCACACCTCCTCGAATTAGCCATGTCATCTCCAAACTGCACCAAGAGCTCTTGCCTTACCGTTGAAACTTGCCATCACCACGACTTGAAATCCCAAACCTAGACCAAACTCATAAATCATGCCAAAACCAGCCATGCTTTGATTTGGTTTTTATTTTTATTTTTATTTTCTAATTTTTCTTTTTTTTTTTTATTATGAAGAAGAAGAAGTTGGAAGAGGAGGGAGGAGGGGTGGGGAGAAGGGAGAGAGGGGGAGAGAGAGTGTAGAAAGTTAAAAAAAATAAATAATAAAAAAGCCAAGTAGGAGAGAGAAAATAATATTTTAATTGGGTCCATTTGCCACATAAGCAATCGAACAGAAAAATAAACAGAATTCGTAGAAGTACAATTAGTGAAAGATTTAAAAAGGGCTTTTTCTAGTAACAAAATTTATTGGGTACAAAATTATTAAATCAAAAAGTTTTATGCATCATTAGTGAAATTAACCCTTACTTATCTTTTTTTTTTTTTAACCTTTGCAGGCCTTATCTTATTTTGTTATGTTACAACAATGTTTATAATTTTTTAAAGATTAAATAAGTGTAAAAGGACCAATGAAAAAATAGTAAGAGGGTTGCTTTTGTAAATATTAAATAAAAGTGAAAGAACTAATAGGAAGAAGAGTGAGTGAGTGAGTTGTTTGTCATAGTAACTTTGGTTGCTTAGCAACCTACTTTATTGTATAAGCAATTGTCACATCGGCTCATATTTCTTTCACCAAGTACCCAAGTTAAAGATGCTCTAATAGGGTTGTAATGGTTATTATAACATTAAGTTAGATGTAAAAATAAAACAAGTAATTATTAAAATAAAATGCAAATTATCTATAATATCCCTTGTCTTTATTACAATAAGCGGATAATTGTATAGGTGATTTTAGTGAAGTGGATCCGATTATAGTGGTCATGTGTGTACAGTGTGCGTCTCGTACTACATGTGGCCTTAAAGGAGTGAAATGAAAGTATAGATAAGGAATGACCAAAAGCAAACTGGTAGCGAGGAGGAGCAAGTAATGTCAGGGAGCTTAAACACACTAGTAACAGATAGGAGAGCTATATGGCATCAACACCACTATTCTAGAAGAGAGGATGTATGTTCTTTGCTCTGAGCCCTATTTGATCCCTCATGAGAGTATTTCGATAGCACAATGGCATTTTTGTCAAATTCATGTATGTCAAATGGGGAGGAGTTCTAGATATTTATAGAGCTTGGCTCTTAATGATGTCTGTCGGATCGTATTGACCATCAATGGGCGAGTTGAGTCTTTTTAATGATAGATTTTTCCATAGGCACTCTAGCTCATAAATGGCCTCTTTAAGTATGTTAGCTCTTAAAGAAAGGTTGAGAGCAAACTAATTAGTCCAGTCCAACAATCTCTGCTCTAATCCCACCATGCCAAATCTCTCTTAATCATCCCAATTTCATAAACTTGACTCTTTAGGCCCTATCACTTAGCCCAAAGAGTCGAAATCCATGTTAGTCTCTAAAGTGATATTTTCAAGATAAGAGTATTTATGACAATTAAAAAATAAACCATCAAATGATAATTCATGGGTGTAAAGGTTTAGGGGTATGAATTGCTATTCATCATTTTATGTCATAACAATTCATTATGAATTATCATTCTCCTAGAGTGAATATTGTACTAGCAACTTTACATAGAACAAGGAAGGAACGAATGTTATTCATGTTAAGTGAATGGGCTGAAGTATATAAGGGTTTGATTGGTAGATAAACCTATTATCGATTATTATATTTTATATAAAATTTTGTTCGATTAAAAAAATTAAATGGGTATTTAAAGTTATTGGATAGTTAATAAATATAATTTTTTGAACCTACACATAGGATCCATGCAAGACATGATGTATCTAATACTTATTATGGAACTGGTAATTTAAGGTATGGGATATAATGCATGTATAGCTATTTAATATAATTACCAAATATAATTCAATGAAAAACTATATTATATTTTCATTTTTTAATTTTGAATTCTACCTTAAAAAAACGAATTAAACATATGGACAAATCAAATAAAGATATTTACCTTTGTAGAAGGATAAGCAATTTTAAATCATTAGTCATACCATAAGAATAACAATGTACAAGTATAGATATAAATTTATAATTAAAATGTAGAAAATTATCCTTCATTAGATTAAAAATGTGCACTTAAAAATGCCTACCAATTGTTGTTTATGTGTGTGTGTGTGTGTGTGTGTGTGTTTTACGTTGTTATGCGAATATTAACAAATTCAAGTTGTTGTCAATTTACTTTCCAATTTTAATATTATAATAATATAATTTGAATAGTTTACAATTTCCATAAAATACCCTCTATATGAGGTTTATGTCCATGTTAATACTAAAAAATGCCAAAGTGTAGTTACCTACAGTTTCTATAAGACACATGATACAACCCAATAAATTCTACATGTGTGGGTTTTAAGGTAGTTGAGCATGCCATAGGGTTTCAATTGGATAAAAATAATAAAATTTTAGCATGTGAAAATATTTATAAAATATGAATAGTGGTTTTATTTTCTTTTTCTTTTCTTTTTCTTTAGGGTTAGCAAAAACATGGATGGTGATTTATTAAAAAATATCAATTACCATAATCATTGTCTGATGCAATGAGTAACTACCTATCACTTGCGAATAGGTGTATAAACAAGTTAAACTACTCAAGTTTAACTCAATATATACTTAAGTTCAACTCAAGAATAGTCAATTCAAGCTATTCAAGTGGCTAATTTGAACTTTAAAATGTTTGAATTGCCTAATTCGTAAACCTGATTGGATTTGAATCAAGTATAAATATTATTTGCGTTTAAGTTAAGTTCAAATTTTGCTCTTATTAAAATTAAAAGAAAAATATATAGTTTTTAAATAAATCAAGAATAAACAAGTTTAATTGAGTCACAATCGAGTGTGTTGAGTGCTACTTCAAGTTGAGTTTGACTACAAAATTCTAAGTTGAACCTCAAAATTTTGAGATCAATGCAGCTTGAGTTCAACAATGCATTATCTCAAATCAACTATCAATGCCTTGCCTATACAAACACATGATGTGCAATACATAATAAATCTTTTCCTAAGATAAAAATACATGTTTTATCCTTAAAGTTTCATAATTTTTTTTATTAGAGTCCAAACCTTTTTTCTCTCTTTTTATTGAATTTGAGTCATCTAAATATAACATATTTGACAAAGTTAACTTATTGAAAGGATTCAAACATTAATAATAAGTAATTATAATCATTTCAAGTTAATTAAAGTCAATTTATTAATCTAATGAAATCTTGATCCTAACTAAGATATGAAAATTTCAAAATTAATTCAAAAACTGCATTAAACTCAAACTAATATAGCTGCCACAACCACCTTCATGTTGCATGCTAAACCCATCAAGAAACACCATTGTTGTTTGTGCCTTGAATCAAATAACCACCCATCAACCAATCCATAGCTTGATTGCATTCCAATCCACTGAAGCCTAAACTTGAGAACTCACATCGACCAAGCTCAATTGAGACAGAGCAAGAGGAATTGTGGATTCCCACTTTGCTAACTCTTTTTAACCTGATCTGAACTCATTTTTTAAATTGACCCATCCCATCTTCCATATGGCCCGATTTGAATTTAATTTCAAATCTAATCCATTCTTGTTGAGCACGATCCATTTGAATGTTTAGTTATTTTCTTCTTCTTTTTATTCTATTTTGTTTATATTTTCTACCTTAATTTTGGTTTTTTTTTGTTGTTTATTTCTTTTATGGGAAAAACCCCTTTTGGTATACCTGAACTTTGACGAAATGAACAACTAGGTATCTAAACCTTTAAAAAGTCAAATTTCATAACATAAATAAACTTTTCGTGTCCCTTTTCACTACCCCTAATAACACTATTAACGACATTATCCATGTGGATAACTACACCAATTACTATGTAAAACATGCTAAATAATTTGAAAAAAAAATCCGTCTCTCTCTTTTGTTTGCCTTCTTTGTCTCTCTCGTTTCTCTTTTCTCTCTTTCCAAAACCTCTAAAAAAAACCTCTAAATTCTAAGTTGCCCACAAGACCTAGATCTAGAAAACCAGCAAACCTTCCACAACACTAACCTTGTCTCTGCATATCTCTCTTTCTCTCATTAACACGAACATCACTTACAGCAAGAAATATTTGTTTGTTTTATTTATTTATTTTTTGCTAAAACTCTTCATGTTCCTCAACACCTTTTATAGAAGCAGAGCGAAAACTAGTAATGTATAAGTTTTTAAAAACATATGATGGGGAAGTCCAAATTAAAAATGGGAAAAGGGAAAAAAAATATAAGTTTGAGATTTTGATCGATTGTATTAATTAATAATAGACAAACTATTTTCATTTGAAATTTAATATGGCATTCCTAGAGAGCTTGAAACTTCAAAAGAATGATCAGAATTTAAAATTAAACCAAGATAAGTCGTAAATAGTCATGAGTTAGTAGGTTGTGGATTGAATCAACATCAAATTAAGTAGCTCCATCAAGCTTTCTTCTCCATGCATCTCCAAGTAGTAGAAGTAGTATGGAGATCTCGACCGGGGGCACAGTTTATGGATGGGTTTTGTAAACCCCAAGATTTTTTCATACAAATAGAAATGAATAGAAATATAAAAATAGAAAATAGAAAGTTAATATAGGACTCAACCAAAACTTTAGAATAAAATCACAAGTAGTTATGAACCAATATATATCATCAAACCCTAAAACCAAGTTCTATAGATAGTAACATATATCAACAATAGAATTTTGTAGCCAGTATCGAAAATTCAAAGTATAAAAAACTAATTCAAATAAGATTTTCAAGTATTAGAAAGTAAATAATCATAAAGTTTGTATTTAGAAAATGACAATTTAAGGATGAACCGTTAAGGTTATAAATATGCAATAAGACAAAAACATATCCATAACTCACAATTTAGACTCCAAATAAATACTTGGATCCACCATTGATCTAGTTAGTAAATTCTAAAGCTATTAGGAACTTGAATGAAATTTGGCATATTGAGTTTAGAAAACCTTAATCATGTGAAATAAAATTCAAAAAATAATTAATCGCGTAAACTTTAAACCCAAAATTGAACTTGATAAAATTTAGAAAATTTGTAGAAACTCTAAATAAATTTTTGAAGACAAAACTCCTAAATAATTGAACTAAATATACCCATTTAGCTTGATAAACTACCTTAAATTTAGGATAATTAATTAACTAAATAATATTATAATAATAAATATACAAAAATTTAGTGCAATTTGGAAGATGTATGGTTGGGATTGTCTAGAATTGTGGCAGCCAAAATTGCACTGTAATTGAGTCAAGAAGATCAATAAAGTCAAAGAAAATGTTGTAGAAGCCAATGAAATTTAGCCAAATCAACCACTTATTTAATACAATGAAAACTAAAACAAATGCAAGTTGTGTTCGATGAGAGAATTACCTCATTTTGGCCGAAGAATGCAAAGGAATCAACTGCTCCATTAGCCTATAAATACCTCATCATTTAGGTACAAACAAAATCCTTTAAGCACACAACAACAACAATTTAAACCAGTAGCAAAACCCCCATAAACCAACCCTTAAAAAGAAGCATCCATTGAATACAGTACAAGCTTGAGAAGGAATCAAGTAAAGGTAAGATAAATTCGTTTTGAGTTGGTTTAAGTATTGAACTTTAGCCTAAACAATGTTTTCATTAACTTAAGTTTGTGTCAAGCTTTGGGAGGAAGTTTAACACCTTCAAACCAGCCCAAGCAAGGTAAATTTATTTCATACCATAGTTATATTTATTACATATATAGAAACCATAAAGAATGATGTATAGAAAGATTTTTAGATGTTGTAGATGGAGATATATCATATTTAATAGCTGTGAAGTATGGAAAAACACTTAGAAGTAGTTTAAATACGAGTATAATATACATATGAAATAAAATAGTTAAGTTTCGAAACAGAGAAAATCGAAGAAGACGATGAACAGTAACAACACTGCCCCTGTGCCGGCAATATAAGCACTCAACGCCAACGGTGTACATAGTTAAGGCGGTTGTCACGCCTCAACAGGTATCCTAAACGTAACAGCCCGTTGTATACAATATTGAAACTTAAGAATGACTACCCTAGTCACGCAAAAGCTTTCATATCGGTACAAAGAGTATGTTAACAACAAAGGGAGACCGGTGGAGTTATGCATTTTAAGATATTGACAGCGGAACATTCAAAATAACACTTAATATATTTCATCAAAATATTAGGCTCTACAACTTCTACGGGGTATTCCTCTGATAATCTCCATAACAATGTAGCCTTACTAAGACAAATAGCTAAAGCTAGAAGACTTTAGAAGAAATCTACTTTAAGTAAGATGGTCTCGGTACGAAACAAAGGTCCTACAATTCAAAAGTTTATTAAGGTATAAGTATAACTAGTTTAGTGAGATATTCCTTACGCAAAAGTACTCATAACAAGCATTCAACCAGGTTCATTAAACAATCATATGAAATGCAACAACCATATGATCAAACAATACATACGACTATCCAGTCTCGTATGTACGATGGATTTACCCCTCCATCGGTGGTTAGGGAATGATTTGAACTGGGCCTCAAACGACCTCCTTGAAATTTTGCACACGTCTTGGGGTTCCAACGAACGGTACTATTAGTCCCCGGGCTTTCCTTACCTAAGCAATCAATCCGGCTCGACTACAACTTGAGGCCATATTTCTCGAAAGTCCTAAATACTCAAGATATAGCTTAACTGTAAACCCTAAAATTTTCGGAATCGGTTTAGCACAAAACCCTAACCGGAAGTCAAACGAAACCCTAAAGGTCAACGAAACCCTAGTTTACCGCATCGATCTAAGTCCGGCATTGCCGTTTTCTTTGGCCCGGGAAAACGAAGTTGGGTTAAGTAGCTCAAATAACCGTAATAACCATAGGTTTTATAAAAGTTTCAGTTTCGCGAAATTCGGGTGTCCTTCGAACCCGATCGGACGTAGTTCTCAAAAAACGTGTCCGGAAGCCCGGACTAGTAAAAATTCCGAATATACCGTTAGCTCGTAAAATATAAGTTTTCCAAAAATATCAATTTCATAATTTTTCGGTAAGTAAAAAAAACAGATATAGTTATTATACGCGTATTTTCTTACTACCGGTACTTAATTGTCATATCTACTTTACATTACACTATTCATTACTATTCTACACTATTCTTTTATCTCTACTTTTTCTTACACCTACTCTTACACTCTACATAACCTATTATCTTAACTTTTTACCTTTCCCATAACTTTATATCACATCTATCTTACAAATTACATCTTTTATTTAACAAAAAGTCAAAAAAAAAAATAAATCACACTTCCCCCCTCTACACAATGGCCGGCGCTACACCCTCTCTCTCCTCCCTCAATTTGTTTTAATTTCCTTTTATTTTAATCACACAAAAGTCCCTCCACATATTCCTATAAATACCCCCCTCCTTTCACTTCTTTCACTCATTCACTACCCACAAATTCATACCAAAACTCTCTCAATTTTTCCTCTCAAAGTTCTCTCAAGTTACTATCTCAAAACTCTCTCAAAATAATTCCACAACAACTTCCACCAACAACAAAAACCCATAACCACATAACCACATCAAAGTCTTCTTTAGGTAACCCTTTTATAATTCCTTCTTCTTCTTCATGTCATGTAACTTTACATGACCATAATGTGAGTTTTCAAAAACTACAAGTTGTGGAAACTACATTATGTTCATGTATTGTTCTTGTTCATGCCAATCCATCTATGTTTATGTTGATTTATTATTGCTTATATATCTATACATATTCTTTAGAGCATATAAGCTCACTTGCAATTTATTTACTTCATGCAAAGCAATTTATTTACTTTTCCATTGCAATTTATTTATTTATTCCTTGTTAAAATAAGACTAGTCTCTAGTCTTAGACTTGTCCTCATCAAGTCAAACAAGCTTTTCTTCTTTCATTCTATTTCTTTATGGGACTATTTATTCTTAGTCCCGGGAGCCTTGAAAAGCTAAGACTCCAATACTTGATTTTATTATTTATGCTTTATGTTACTTTGTTTATTATTATCCTCATAATCATGTTCATTTAGATTGTTGTCCAAAAGTTTTACTTTCTAAAGAAAATTAAATAAAAGAAGGCTTTTTGTCACTTAGGAATAAGTTTATGTAAAGTATAAAATCAACACAAAACAAACTCATTTCTTTCCATGTTACCAAAAAGAGAACTCACAATAATTTTATAAACTACTTTTGCTTTACAAAGATACTTATTAATTCCACCTTGTTTTCAAAAGGAAATGTTTTTGTTAAGATGGTTCTTTTCACAAAGAAAGAAAATAAGAGGATGGCTTAGGAAATTTCTAAGTAAAGACCTTTGCAAACTAAATAGGCAAAGAAAATTTATGGTTTGAAAAGAATAAAATTTTCACTTTTCAAAGTTACAAGAAAAAGTTAATAAGATTATAGAAATTAGTTTTTCTACAAAAAGTCCATAATTGTTCCACTTTGTTTTTACAAGGAAACCAAATTTTCATGCATGAGTAATTGTTTTGGAAATGGAGACATGAGGAAAAGAATGAGAAATGTCAAGTAAGGATTTTTGCAAAACAAATGGACAAAAAGAATTTGCACAAGAAAAATAAAGAATATCATATTTTATATCATAAATGTAACTTAGAAAGTAGAAAATTTTATTTTCAAAAGGCACTTAGAAAAAGATAAATAAAACCAACATAAAACATTTTTAGAAAACAAAATAAACAAGGTATTCATTTCAAAGAAATTCACAAAAACAATTTCCGAAAAGCTTCAAACCGACATTGTTTTACTTAAGAAAAATAATTTGGACAACAAGACATTTGAGCATGCTTAAGTATGAGTTACATAGTCATAAAAAGAGAATTTTCCAACCATATAGATAACTAAGTATTTATCAAACAAATTTTGATTTCTTGAACCAAAGTTGTTTTTACTTGAAAATCCGTGGTAAATTTTGTCACCAGTTTTTCGGAGCCTATGTGGCTTTGTTTGTGGGAAATAATTTTAGAAATGGGTAGATCTTTTCGAGTAGATAGAAATCGGTATATTATATGCGCGATTCCGAGTTAAAATGACCAAGTTATGGCCATTTTAAGTTGGAACATTCTTCCATACGAACTTTAACGTTCTTTGACATTGTTTTGTCAAAATTCAAGAAGATCTTCAAGAAAAACTTATGGGTATTTTCTTTGGTTAGGTGACCCCGAGGAAGGATTTCTTCACCCCGAGAACTATTACGATTTAGTGGAGTGTGTGAACGACTCATCCGCTTAGAGGAATAGACGACAATGGCATCGTGAGTTTATTTCCATTAAATGCTACACTTGTTGTGCTTGTAAATTAGTTGCACTAGAGTTAGGAAAAGATAAACCGATATGCATGTAAATAATTCCTTGAAAGAATTCTAAGAATATCGAAGCCCGAATTGTTCTAAGTGATTGTTTTAGTATAATATTGATTTGTGTGAAATTCCTTGATCACCATAAAGTTGAAAATAATTATGTTATGACTTTATAAATTAATGAACTCATGCATACCACGAAGTGAGTCACATTACATGGTTGGGATATTATCCTTGGGTGAGAAGGATAGTAGGCTCATGTCGAAAGCAACACTTGGCGGAAGATCCGAAAGCGATTGCTTGGCGGCTTAATGGAATATGCTTGGCGGTTGATCCGAAAGCAAGGTCAAATCAAGTAGGTTCGGAATACTTGGCGATGAGTGCTCGCAAGTATAAAAGTTTTTATTGAATGCTTGGCGATGTGTGCTCGCAAGCTTAAATTTTCTATCATCAAATCTACTTGTTTTGAGTATCACCAAACCCCGAATGGAGGGCGTAAATCCATTCAACATATAGTTCCCGGAAAGCTATATGATTGTTTGCCCACGTGTTTGATGCATTACATATGTGTGATTAACCAACTTGTTTGAATCTTGTTACAAGAAGTTATTTATGGAAATAGTTCTCACTAAGCCTATTAGCTTATACCCCGATAGCTACCTTTTGCAGTTCCCGTACTTATGGCTAAGGCCACGTGGACCAAGTGGGCAGGTAATCCCTTTTGAATATTAGAACTCTGGATAAAGTACATCATAGTATTAGCATGCAAATATTTATATAATAACTTAGTAATGTAAGAAATTGTTCCTAAGTATGCACAGTTTATGCCATGGACAAATAATTATTGTGATTCTTCTTTTCTTAATATGTTTTTATATCTCCTTAAGCTTCAGTATTCCATATATGGTCCTCTAAAATTGTGAAAGTAAGCCTTACACTTAATATAAAAGCTTTTGGAAATGACTAAGGTTGTCATACTTAAGCTTTAATATTGAGTGTGGCGGACTGTCACGTTTAGGGTACCCGTTGGGGCGTGACATTAACAGCTTTCCTTTTCGGTCCCATGCTGAGGAGTAGCAGCAAAATGCGAGATGATATTCTAAGTTATATGCATGAGTAATTTAGTTTATAGGGATTCCAATCCGACATTAATTTATTTAAGGTGATCAATCAATATGTGCACACATAGCAATATATATATATATATATATATAAACAATTATAACAATCAACAAATCGACTCTAATATTCTTATCATTCATTGACCACGCATAGCAATTCACGTACATAACTCTCATGCTAACCCACATGCATATCAGTTTTTGTCTTTTCCTAACATCTAGTGCTCTATTATACAAGCACATGCGCGAATATATAAAACGTAAAGGAAACTCACTCGTCCATAGCGATCTCCCATCAGTTGAAGTAATCCTTGGGGAAGAGAAGATCTTGGTCCTCGATACGTAAAAAAAAAGAAATACCCGAAATGAGTATTTCATCCAAGATCTACTCAAATTTTCTAACTCTATCTTATTAGGTTCATCAAAATTCACATGAATGGAAATTACAACTTAAAATGGCCATAACTTGCTCATTTTAACTCTGCATTTCACATATTATATATCATTTTCTGCCTACTCGAAAAGATCTATCCATTTCTAAGGTTATTTTTTTAATCAAAAGAAGCCTTTTGGGTCTCGGAAGAGTGACGAACAGATTAATCATGAAAATTCCATATTTCAAAACTCAAGTTTTCAAACTCTTCTTCATCCAAAAATTCATGTACAAAAATATAGATATTTGTATGGTTGAAAAATCCTTTGAATATATATATATATATATATATCCAAATTATAAGCTTGAATTTAGTAGTATTGTCTCAACAATGATTTTTTTATAAAACAATGTGTCTTAAAAGTGAGAAAATGCTAAGACTTGAAAAATTCATTTTTATTTTTGTTGGGAAATTTTCTTAAATTATTATAAGTGAGTGTTTCCTTATTTTGACTTCATTTCTTAATCTTTGAGAATACTTTAAAATTTCTAAAAATAAATTTAATTTTTTTAAGATTCCTACAACTTCATTCTAGTAGTTGAAAAATATAGTTTTTCTAAATATTTCTTGATAGTGACTAAAGTTTCTTAAAGTAGTCATGTTTATATGTTCTAAAATTTTCCTAAAGTTAGTTCAACTTTATAATAATAATCTTCTAAATTATTTGCTAATTTTATTTCCTAAGTAAGACTTATCTCTGAAAGTTTATTTTTTGATGATTTTTGAAAAACATGTCTAAGTCTTAGTATTTTAGAATGTTGATGAAAACTTCACAAATGAGTTCAAGAAAAACCTTTGTTAAACCACTATTTAGCAATATTAAGTTTTAAGGAAAATTTTCTATTTCATTGGCTTAAAAAGAGGGTATGTGATAACTTTACTTTATGTATTACTTGATAAAATCCCATATAGTGTTATTACTAAAAACTTATGATAAACTTCTCTAACTTTGGAAAATATTTGTAAAGATAGAAATTTAAGTTTTTATGGAAAAATCATTTCTTATGTGACAAAATTTATTTTTAAAGAAAGTTCTTATTTTTATTACTTAAGAAAACTCATTTTCATTGTTGTTGAGACAATATCAACATGTTCATGCATGAATGAGATTATGTAGATATGAGAAATATAACAATATCACATAATAAGATAATATATATATATATATATAAGAATAAATAAGAGCATAATAATAAAATCAAGTATTGGGAACCTTAACTTCATTAAGGTATCCCGGGACTAAGAATAGAATAGTCCCAAAAAGGAAAGAAAAAAAAAGAAAGAAAATTGTTTTGACTTGATAAGGACAAGTCTAAGACTAGAAAGACTAGTCTTAATAATTGCATGAAATAAATAAATAAATTCCAAAGCATAGAAATAAATAAATAATAAGTGAGCTTATATGCTCTAAAGAAGTATATTACATAATATTATATAGAAGTTAGATTAGAGCAAATAATAATAACAACAATATTAACAACATAATAACAATAATGACATAATGGAAAATATAACATGACCAAAAACAAAACATGAACATATTATTATTTCTTTAACTCTCATGAGTCTAAGAAACATACATTGAGCTCATGCTAAGTTATATGAACATAATGAGTGTATGTGAGAAGTTTTACCTAAGGTAGGTGATGGTGTGTTTAGAATTTCTCTTAAAGAGAAATGGGTAGTTTATGGAGATGGAAAGGGAGAGAGTTTTTTAGAGGAAATTTGTAGAGAGAGGGTTTAAGAAATGATTTTGGAAGAGTTTTGTTATGAAAATGAGTTGTGTGAAAGAATGAAGGAAGAATGGGGTATTTATAGAATTTTGGAGTGGAAATTAGATATAATTAAATAAAATGAAAAATAAAATAAAATGAGAGTGATAGGAGAGAGAGAGTGGACGACAAACTTGAGGAAAGGGGAGAAAAATTGATTAAATTTGTTATTTTGTGATAAAAAGAAGCAATATGTAAAGTGTGTTGCGATTAAAGTTGTATGGGAAGGTAAATTGTAAGATATATGTATGGTAGTGTATAAAAGTAGAGATAGTGAAATAGTAATGAATAGTAGAAATAATACTATGAATAGTAGACTAGGCAATTAAAATACTAATAGTAAAGAAAATACGTGTAAAAGGCCAATTATAATATTTTTAGTTACCGAAAAATTCTAAAATTGATATTTTGAAAACCTTATATTTTTACGAGTTTATTGGTATTGTCGGAATATTTTTACTATTTGATGTACCGAGGCACAGTTTTTGAAAACTGATCCCGTTTTGATCCGAAAGACACTAGAAAATTGCAAATATGATATTTTTAAGCTTTTTTATACTATTATGAACTATTATCCGCAATTATCTTAATTTCATTGTTTAGGGTTTAAGAATACGGGATTGCCAAATCTAGATTCACTAGACTAAACATATAATTATGTTAACTTTAGAGTTCCAGATAACTTTCGGTTCTAGGATTTACTATATTTATCGAAAAAATCTAGGAGCTTACAGCGGTGGTGTTGAGAGGGTTTACATTGGGAACAGAAGCTACGTAATATTATTTTTACATAATATAAATAAACGTTGGCAATTCAAAGCTCCATGCTGATGGTGTTGGAGCCTGCATATGTTGTACATTGGCGGCCTTTGAAGCCAATGTACACTAGAACCTAAGAAAAGTAAAAATAAAACGAACATCAGCATCATGGGAATAAACGCCAACGGCATAGAATGCCGGTGTACATGCATAAGCCCCTTGAACGAAGTCTGTTTTATGCAAAACAAAATATATATAATAATAAACATATATATATATAATAAAGAAAAACATAATAGATTTAATAAATAAATAAGTACAAATATTTTGTGAATAATAGGTTTAATATTTATGAAGTGTTGAACTCTAAAAACTATTAGAAAATATGAATATTATAGGATATGATAATTATTTAATACTTGTCATATATAGAAAAATATATAAGAATGGAAATTTGAAATGAGCTAAAATTTCAAATAATATGATACGCATAAATAACAGATAATAACAAGAACAAAAATCAAGAAAAATACCATGAAACTAAATGATAGAAAATAAATATTAGTTACCATAGTGGGTCAACTAAGGAACGATAGAAAAGTAATAATAATAGTGATGATAAAATATTAAACTATTAAATATAAACTCTATAATCACCTAATAAAAATAAAAATATTAAATAAGATCAAGAAAAGCAAAATGAAAATAAAATATTAAATGATAATTGTTACCATAAGACCATTAAAAGACCAATATAGTAATAGAAATTAAATAAAATACTAATATAGGACACTTAGACACTTATGTGAGTTTAGTTATATAATTTATGCCTTATTGATGAATATTTTTATTCATCTAAATAGGTGAACTTGATACCCTTAAGGACTTCCCCGTGGATTATTACAATTAACCAATATGAGTAAGTGAGTAACTCATATCTATTATACTGTTTATGTTTGTAATTAGTGGCATATGTAATGCAAAGATAATAATACAATTGTTGTGTAGAGCATGATGAGAAGGATTTGTGACTAGAATTGGTTGTTTATAATGCCAAGACAAGTTAATGGAAGTGATAACATAATTGTTTGAGCATGTTGATTAATGTGTGTAATGTATGATCATCATATACCTGAGTAAATATTATTGGCTTATTAAATAACCTGGTTATGCATTGCCCGTACTGCAATTATTGCATATTCAAAAAGGTAGCAGCCTGCTACGTATTAATATTTCGGTTCTCTATTAATTCTTGGTTTTTCTAAACTATTAGTTCTTCTAAGGTTTTCTTTATTCCGCCAGTTTTACGGGAACTAAGTGGCAACGAAGAAAGCCACCCGTGGTATCACTTTGAAATGATTAATACTTAGGGAGTTTTTAAGAATTGATGAAGGAAATAGTCAGTTAAAATGCCATTAAATTAAAAGTGATAATCTTAAGACGAGAAATCATTGATTTTTCTGTATAATTAGTCTCTCATGGGTAGGTGGGTCATAAAATAATTATTTTTTAACCCTAAAAAGAGGGTGTGTCACGCCCTATAGGGTATCCTAAACGTAACAGCCCCCACATATTATGAAAGACTCTCGAATTTCTATTCGAGCCTTTCGGGAGTCTTGTATAGATGTAAAGCGTCCTTTTACGATAATAGAATACTCATTCAATGGAGTTAAGAAGTTTAATGGCATTCATTAGTCATAGATAATAAACCAAAACACATATATATACTTTACAAAATCTAAGAGGCATACCCCCGCAAAATAATATCAAGTCCATTACAGTCATCCAGAGTCCTTTAGTTTCCGACAGAAGTCTAAACAAAAGCGAAGTAAACTTTTATGGGAAACTCCTATCTCCGGTACCTGAGCTGTGGCTTGCCTCGGCCTAAGCTAGATAAACTCGTGATACAACAAATAAAAGCTATAGGGGCATAAGCTAACTAGCTTAGTGGGTGAGAACTTCCATATAACAAATAATACAATTCATTCAAACAAGTGATTATTCACGCAAATGTATGCATCAGACAAGTGAGTTCAACAAATATATGACCAGCCGGAAATCATATGTGGATGGACTTACGCCCTCCATCCCAGGTTAGCAGATTAACGAATCCTATGGTATGACGCCGTTTAAGCTCACGGTCAACTGAACAATAATTCATTTTATGGATCACGATTAACCAACAATTTCTTTTTATAGATCACGATTAACCAACATATTCGTTTTATGGATCATGAAAAACCAACCAATGCTCATGCTTCATCCCTGTCGTGATATGAATGAGTTCAATTACAATTGAAGTCAAATATATATTAATTCAATTCTTTTAGGTGACCAACAATGATTCGCAGACAATCCATATAAAACACTAGCTAATCAATCAATAGATTAACACCCGGTTTCAATATTTCTTAAGTTTCATTTCACACATCAACAGCAGACAAATATATAATTCCCATATAACCCATCATACATATCCATTTTCATCTTTGCCTACACCACTAGTGCCACTAACAGTACAATCACATTCATTAATTGAGAGTGGAAGTAGTACTCACTCGGCCATTGGATGCCGGTCTTTTTAGTAGTAATAGTCGGGAGGTAGGGTGTCGTCTTGCTCGGGATCACCTACCACATAAGAATAATCCTAATGAGATTCTCATCATTTAGCTAATCGAAGCTATGCATCTAAACTAGATGAATTCGGAATTCTCGCTATTTACGGAAGCTCCGACTTAAAACAACCATAACTTAGTCATTTTAACTCGGAATTTCGCAAATTTTATCGATCTCTATCTACTTCGAAAGATCTATCTATTTCTAGTATTATTTTCAAGTTTTGAAAACAGTAAAGCCATGGAACAGTAGGATCAGATCTGTTCTATCACTTTTCCGATTCCGAAAAATTGTTTCGCTTTTAATAAAAATGTTCCTAGTTGGTGATGTTGGGATTCCAAGGGTTTAAAATTTTTATAAAGATCAAATCTTTTTGCAGCGGAATCAAAAGAAAATCCTAACCCAGTATCCATGTGTATCGATTAGATCAGAACAAGATAAAGATTTCAGATCCATACCTTTTTGGTACTTTTTCAAATCTGGAAATTCGGATCTGAGATGTTGCAAACGCAAACACCCTCTACGGTATCCACACGAATGAATGCTCCTTAAAGATCCTCTGTGTGCTAGCACAATCTAGAACACCTTCTAAATTCGAACGGGATTAAACTTTCTAATCACGACTCTCGTGTTATTTGCTTTAGGGTTTACAGTGTTTCACTGCAGTCTAATGTGACAACATGTGTTGTCTAACCCTAAAGACAAACCCTTATGTTCTATTTATAATGTCATTCAATAATGACATTTTTACCCCTTAATCTAATTAGGGATAAATAATTATATTATAATTTATTAAAAAATTATAAGATAATTAACGAACATAAGAATCCCTAATCTAATTAGGGAACATAAAACTATTTGGCCTAGGGCATAATTACCAACAGGTGATTCATGTATAGATGGTATATGAATGAATTCCTAACATGAATGTCATGTAATGAACTCAATATATGCATGGTCTTGATGATTTTTGATGATGAACTCTTATGAACTCCTAATTGTTATAAAATTCCATAAAGGTTATTTCTAAAAAGCTATTCTTCCCAACTTTAGATTCCCTAGGGTTTCTATGCTTTTATACTTGAAATTCACTTGTTATCTAAATAAAAATAAGTTCTCAAAGTCTATATTGATCATGACCTTCATTTATGCATAAAAATCCACATTTTCCATTTAGTAAATATGTTTTTAAACAAGCTACTTGTAAAAATCTGAATTTTGTAAATTTCATTTCCTTGCATTTTCCTTATGAGAAAACTTGTTTAATGCATCAAAAATTGAAGCTCCAATGTATCTATTATCTAAAGACTTCGTTTAACTCATAAAACATCCAATTTAGACTTAGATACTAGGTGTACATGTAGGCATGGACCTAAATTACGAATTTGACTATTAATTCACATATCAATATTTTTCATTCTAACTCCACTACTTGTTTTACATTCTTATCATGCCTAAACTCATCTAAGCTTTTGAAAATCATTCCTTAAGGGCATCTATTACATATACATTCCAATTTTTATGAAAAATATGAGTTTTAAAGTGGTTTTGGTGGTCTTTAAGATAGGGTTCTGATTCCATCCGAATTTCCAACAAATCATTTCTAACAAAACCTTTTCTTTTTCAATCTTCTTGCCTTCTATACATGGAGATCTACTATCTAACACGTCTATACATATGCAAGGCTACATTTTTATGATCATCAATGCATGGAAATCAAAATAACTATATGAACATGCATGTAGATGAATATGTGGATGTCTAAACATTAAATCTACTAAATATAATGCATGAATCATAAACTTCATGGCATGAACATCAATATATATGCAAGATTTTTACTTTACATGCATGAACAAGAGAATATCTTAACATAAACTCATTTAAACACTAGATCCATGTTTTGTGATGGCTTGATATTCTTGTTCAAGTGTTTTCATGTCCCTAGCATATGCTCATTAGGATTAAATAAGAAAACACACAAGATATAGCTTTGCCATTACAAGATTTAGGAAGAACAAAGCCTAAAATCAACATACCAATGGAGTTTTGGAGTAGAAAAGAAGAAGACTTGAGCTTGATGTGTGAGGGAGAGAGGGAGGGGCTCACGGCATCAAAGGGAGGAGAGGGAGAGAGATTTTTACTTTGGTAAAAATGAAACAAGTGAAAAATGAAGAGAGAGAATGAACATTTAGTTTATATTAGATGGATTAAGGTTTTAGTTAATAAAATAAATGAAGAAAAGGCAAAAATGAGGGGGAAAAGAAGGGGAAGGGCGCCAGCCATTGGGGGGGGGGGGGGGGGGGGGGTGGGTGGTGGCGCGGCGCTGTGTGTGTGTGTGAAATTTTGATTTTGTAATTTAAGTAATTAAAATGTAATAATTAATTGAGAGACAAAAATCCTTGGGAAAGAAAATTGAAATGAGTAGTTGTAAGTATGTAAGAATAGGGTATGGGTAGTGTGTAGTGTAGGTTATACTTGTGAATAGTAGACAAGACATCTACTTACCGGTTGTAACGAAAACACGGGAAAAGGCTATAACTGTAATTTTTATAACCCAAAAAATTATAAAATTGATATTTTTGGAATCATTATGAAATTACGGTTCTAATGAATATTCCAGAGCATTTTTCTGAGTTCGTGGTCCCGAGGCACGCTTTTCCGTAATTGAGCTCGGGAAGGCTCGGAATTGAAAAATTCCCGAATTTAAAACTTTGAAAGGTCTAAAATATACTTTAGAATGATAATTCATATTCATTTACTTTATAAAATTTTTTTTTATGAAACCGAAGGAAAGATGGATTTAGGGTTCCTAAGCTCCTCTCACTAGACTTAAACTGAACCGGATTAGGGTTTCCCTTTTCAACTCCCGAGGTTTTCTTACTACTGAGATTACCGGGGTTTACAGGGTGTAAATCTTTTTCCCATTTGGATTCTAGATTATCCAAGCTTGTAACTATGCATATGTTTGATTGTTGCATTTCATATGATTTGTTAATAATCTTGCTTGATGTGTACTATGTCTAGTTATTCACTGAGCTGGTAGTTTCACTCACACTCCTAAAGACCTTTTAGGTTAATTCTATGACTTTGGCTGATTACTTCCAAGAGCATGGCTCTGGTAAGGATTTAGTAGCTAGAAGAATACGAGATCTTTAGATTATGATATCTACTTTTATTTCTAGTTATTAGTTAGATAATATTTGAATACCAGTTTATGTATTTGGAGACATATAGAATAGGAATATGATTTGTAATATTATGTTAATGGAGACTTATGATGACAGTTATTTTACTAATTTATTTCTTATTTGTATTTATCATTTGTTATCGATGTGACTAAAAGATCTCGTTGTTTGAAAATATGTCATCCTCTAAAGGTCAACTAGTAATATTGTACAAGTGTGGCTTGCATATTATTACTAGGGTACCCTCGAGGCGTGATCGTTTTAAGTTGGTATTAGAGCGTGGTTACTAGTATAAGCAAGATAAATATATGTAAGAAAATAAATTGGTAAATGTAGTAGAGATAGTATAAGTATAGATCCAATTAGGACCCTTTAGTACTAGTTGGGTAGTTATGGGTAGTGATAGATGCACAATTAGAAATAAAATCTGTGTGATTATTATCAATCATGCAAATTTTGTTGTTTGCAGCCTAATCTTGTGTATGCAACATCTAGTGGATGATATTTAGTATGCAGGAAGAGGAGACTCTGATTGATTATAGGTGCAGATTGAGAGTCTTAGTAGAAAACTTATCATTGTACGAGATTACTAAGACACTGGATGAGATCCTTAAACTTGAAAAAGAGATCTACAACCTTTATTCAAAGAATGGTTATTTTTATTGGAAAGAGCCTTTCCTAATAACGGGTCAGCTATAGAAACCATTTATAGATTTGAGAGACTGATAATCCAAAGGGAGGAGGTCTTGAAATTGACAACATAGCTTTCATAGTGTTATCAAGATTAGTGAAGCTAGATCATCCAAATTTCAGGGTTTGAATATCCATTGGGGATGAGAGGAATTATGGTCATGAAATCAGGGACGATCATACCCTGGTAAGAGAAAATATTGCGTATGATGACGATTGGATGTTGGCACATGTGATTAGATGCAATTTCCCTATAGATGTTTTGATGGATAGACCATGCATTATTCCTCAAGAGGGAGGTGAGTTTGGATGTTCTACTAAGCTTTCTGTTAAGAGAAAACAAGTATCAATCCAGTCTACAGTCCATAAGAAGAGTGTCACAACAGCTTTTTTAGATGAGAAAGAATGAAAAAGTAGAAGAATTCAAGTTGAAAAATATGTTCCAAACTACAATTATAAAATTGCTTGGGACTCCTCATGGAGGTTGGATAGTGGAGGACGAGCCTTTACTTGTCACTAGAGGTGAGTGGAGGACAGTTATTAGAGGCATCTAGTTAGAGATGATATATTTGACTTTGGCACGACTAAGGAGAAGAGCTATTAGGATAGATAGTAGTGACAGTGATTCTGATGATAGAGATGAATATCCCTAGTTTAACCCCAAGGAGAAGGGCAAGGGATACCTATACCTTAGCCAATAGAGTCAGATCTAGTATTATGTTATGATGCTTATTTTGCGAGATGGTAGGATAGTTGTAATAAACTCAAGATATAGTAAAAAAAAAAAAACTCTACATTTCAAAATCAATAAAAGAAAACTCCTTTATAGAACTTATTAAGTATAAAATAATAACTAAAAGATGAACCACTACTATTATAAATACACGATAAGTATGAAAACAGATTTATAACTAGTAATCTAGACTTTAAAAAAATATTTAGATCGCACTATTGTTCTAGTTAGGAAATTCTGAGCTTATAGGAACTAAATCCTAACTTAGCTTACCAGACCCATAAAATCTTAATTGTGTAAACTTTAAACTCAAAATTGAACTCCAAAGTAACCTAGAAAATTTGTAGAAACTTTATATGGAATTCTAGAGATAGAACTCTCAAATAATTGACATATTTGTACCCATTTAACTTAATAAACTACCCTAAAACTAAGACAAATAATTAACTAAAGAATATTACAATATTTTCCCTTCTTTTTTGGTGCAATTTGGTAAGGAATTTATGGTTGAGATTTCATGGATATTCCCTAGCCAAAAACTTCATACTATTTGCTCCAATAACATACATTGAATTCAAACATTTCAACACGCAAAGCCAATCAAAGTTGGCTATATGGATAACTCAATTAATGCATTAAGGAATCATGTAAGACAAATAAATTTTTGGTCGAGAAATCATCTCTCCTTTTCGCTGGAAATGATAAAACAGCTGCCTTGATTTGCTATATTTATATCTCTTAATGATAACAAACAAAATCATTCACACACCCCAAACACCAAATCGGTTCAAAACAACAATAGAAATTAACTCAAAACACACAAACTTATCTCCATAGATAATTCTATCAAAACATTAATCAAGCTTAGGAAACAAGAAACAAAGGTAAGTTAAATTCATTTTTAGCTAGTAATCACACAAAACATTGATTTAACTAATGTTATACTAATCTTAGGATTGGGTCAGACCAAGGGAAAAAGTATCGCATCATCCCATCAACTTAAATAAGGTAAATTCACTTCAAACCATAGTTATATTTATTACATATATAGAGACAATAAAGAATTATGTGTAGAATGATTTTTAGATGATATAGATAGAGATATATCACGTTTAATGCTTATGAAGCATGTAAAAACACTTAGAAGTAATTTAAACACAAGTATAATACATATATAATATAAGAAAATTGAACTTCGAATCAAAGAAAAATGGAAAAGACGATGAACAGTGCAAACACCGGCCATACGCCGGCAATGTACTTGGCCAATGCCGACGGCATACGTAGATAGGCTGATGGTGTTGAGTCGGTGTACGTTGGAACAGAAATTACGTAATTTTTTAAAACACTTAAAATTGAACGAACGCCGGTAGTGTAAATTTATACACAGGTGGCGTACGTTGTAACGCTGGTGGCCTTCAAAGCCAGCGTTCTCTGGAACTAGAACGTGTAAATTTTACACGAATGCTGGTAATAAAGAGTTCAACGCTGGTAGCGTTGGAGTCGGCGTATATGTAAAATTTCTCCTGGAACGAATTTGTTCATATGAAACATATTATATAATAATAATAATAATAATAATAATAATAATAATAATAATAATAATAATAATAATAATAATAATAATAACTGAAGATAAAAATTTATAAATAATTTTAAAATTAATAAGCTTAAGTATTTGTAAGTGGTATATTTTAACAACCATTTATAACTAAAAGACATTTTAGCTAATTAAACAAAATAATTAGATTATGATAATTGTTCAATTGTTATTTTATATAGAAAAAAATATAGAATAATAGAGAATTAGAATAAGTTAAAATCTCGAATAATGTGATTCCTAAAAATAACAAATAATAACATAAAATGAAATCAAGAGAAACAAGGTGAAACTAAATGTTAGAAAATAAGTATCAGTTACCATAAGGTAATCAAACTAAAGAACGATATAAAATAATAAACGATGGTAATAATAAAATCCTAATTTATTAAATACGAACTCTATAATTAAACGATAAAAAATAAAATAAAATTTAATTTTAGTAGATAATTGATATACCTTTAAACTTTAGAAAACGACGAATATGTTAGAAAAATAATTAAAGAACTAAATATTAAATGTAGCTATATAAATAGAAATTTCAATTAACATAAGATAGACAAGGTTGACAAACAAAGAAAATAATAAAATTCACAATTAACATGGACACTAACAAAAAGGAACTTGAGCAAATTTAGAATAAAGAAAACACCATAAGCAAAATATATATGTCAACTAAGAATAAGACAAGCAGAGTGAAAAATAAATAATAAGTAGTAGATACCAACTGTCACACCCTAAAGGGTACCTTAAACATAACAGTCTGTCACATTCAATATTAAAGCTTAAGTATGACATCCTTAGTCATCCCATAAGCTTCGCTACCGAGTGTAAGGTGTACACTCACGATCATAAAGGATCAACTTTGAAACAAGTTGTTTAAGAAGACATTCATATAGTAATTTAAGAACGGAAATCATAACATAATATCTCAAATATGGAAATTTAAAGGTCTTATAAATATTAAAGGGGCATTCCCAACTCGACTCTATTCAAAATAATTACATGGAGATTTACTTAGAAGTCTAAGTTTACATCTAATCTTTGACTTCTTTTAAAAACTCCTTAGGCAAAAAATGCAGTACTCGAGAGAAATAACCCCGAGGCTTCAACCATTGATATGGGTGCTGCAAAAGGTATTTATAAGGGGGTACGGTTCTTTCTTTTTGAGAATTAATTCCACAAGTACTCAACAACAATATTCAATCAAGTTATTTAATCAAACATGTGAGATGCAATCAATCATATGTACAAACAATACATATGATTTTCTGGGAATGATATATTTGAATGGATTTACCCTCCATTCGGTGGTTTGGTGTTCTGACCAACAGGACCATAGTTTGCAAATGATGTTTTTGTAGTTTTTATACAGATTCCTACTAACCGCTAAATTGTAGTTAATTCGGGTGCCTACTCACCGTTTAGTTACGAGCAATTAAAGCCATAGAATATGTTTTCGGGTCCTCGACCTCATTACTATGCCATTGTCCCACCAAGGGTATAGTAATGAATACAATGTGACTCACTACGTGTCATGTATGAATCATTTTATTTAAATAATCATAGCATAATATTAGTCATTTTATAAGTGATCATAAAATCACAGGCAAATCATTCCTATACTAAATCATATAATGATTAGTTAACAATTCCCACCTCGATATACTTATCACAATTTTAATCATATAAGTAAAGCACATGCGCTATCATGTTTTATCTTTTCCTAAAGTCTAGTGCCACTAAACTACAAACAAATACAAGAATTTAAACTCACCCGGCTATGGCAGCAGAAGCTTCTTAGTCGAAGTAATCCTCCGGGTAAGGTAGTTCGTACTCCATGTCATCTATACAGAAGAATTACCCAAAATGAGTATTGCTTGGAAGTTCTACTTAAACTTGCAACTCCACTCTACTAAGTTTATCAAAATTTATATAGAGTGAAATTCCAACTTAAAATGGCCATAACTTGCTCATTTTAACTCAGAATTTCGCATATTATATACCATTTTCTACCTACTCGAAAAGATCTATCCATTTCTAAGGTTATTTTCTTAATAAAAGGTCATTTGGGTCTCTAAAAGACACGGTACATAATTACCCTGAAAATCTCAGCCTTTGTAAAACAATTTTCAAACTCATCTTTGTTCAAAAATCCTTTGGCAAAAATATAGATATATATCTAATCGAAAAATCCTTTGGCTTAGATATATATATATATATATATAGACTCATATTGCATACAAAAATTCTAATGGTGTTGTCTCAATGATAATTTTTTCACATAACAATTTATTTTATTTTTTTTCCTAATTTCTTAAGCTACTGTAAATAAGAATATTCTTATTTTGCTTTTTTTCCCAATTTATTTTCCAAAACAAATAAATTTTCCTTTAACGTTAATCTTCTACAAATTTTGCTTTTTGTGCTAAAAATGAAGTTTCCAAAGTTTTTATTAAGTTGTCGATAACCTATAATGATTTTGAGTTGTATATATATATATATATATTTTCCTTTTAAAAAAATAGTTTTGATAAACAAGTCTTTTTCCTCTTATACTCTATTTCCTAACTTCTTTAAGAAATAATTTTATTTGTAAAACAATTATTTCTAAAACTTGGTCTTTTAGTCTCTTTACCGATTTTTACTTGGAAAGAATTCATCTTTTTAAGTTGTTGATAATATCCATTGTTTTGAGCTTATTATGTTTATATTCTTTTTATCTTTTTGAAAATGGGTTTATCATTTAGAAGCTTGACAATCTTCATTTTCCTAAGTAAGTTTATAAATTAGTGAGTTGATTTTATCTCAACTTTAAAAACTAGTCTAGCTTTTGGTTTTCATTTTGGAGTTGGTAAAAATTCTATAAGTAAGCTTTTTAAGAAAATTTGCTCATCAAAGAACTATTACCACTAGTTTTAATAAACTTCATGTGACTTTTAACAAAAAGAAAAGTTTAGCTTTGTTAGTAAATTCCTTGATAAATTTATCTTTTAAGACAATCTTAATGGATTTGAAAAGAAGTTGTAAAATAACTTTTCTATGTATTTGGTAACAAAATCTTGATTTAAAGACAAAGTTATTATATTAATAGAGTTTAGTTTCGATTTCCTTTATTAAAGAAAATTACACTTCAAATTTTGTTGAGATAATATCATTATGATAATGCATGTATATGAGCATGTAATATGAAATGATGGAAATATCGGGAAAAGATAAGAAGCAAAGTAATAAGCAAGATAATAAGGTTAAGTATTGGGAACCTTAGCTTCATCAAGATAATCCAGTCAAGTATTGGGAGCCTTAGCTTCATTAAGGCATACCGGGACTAAGAATAGACTGGTCCCAAAAAGAAAAGAAAAGCAATAATAATAATAAGCTTGTTAGTGAGTTAGTGAGCATTTAGACTCTAAAATATATAGATATGCATATAGATAATAATATATATATATATTTAATAAGGTTAAGTTATAAGCATAATAACAACAATAATAATAACATCATAATAATAACAAGATAATAAAAATCGGAATTCTTGGCATGTGCAAGAACAAAACATGAACATGTTTTGCTTCTACAACTCATATGAGTTTTTGAGAAATCACACCATAGTCATGCTAAGTTATATGACATGGAAAATAAATGGTTGAAAGATATAGGTAAGAATATTTACCTAAAGTAGGAATATAGAAGTGGTGGTGTAAGAGAGATTTTGGATAGTGTTTGTATGTAAAAAGTGTGTAGGAAAAATGGATAGTAAAGAAAAGAAAAGAAAAGAGAGATTTTTGAGAGAGAATTTAGGGAGTCAATTTGAGAGAGTTTTGGTATGGTAAATAAATGTGTGAAAAAAATGGAGGAAGATGGGGTATTTATAGAGTTTTAAAGAGTGAAAATTGTGTGAATAAAATAATTTGAAAAAGAAATAAAATTGAGGTAAATGAGAGAGAGTGGGCGCTTGTTTGGTTAGAGGGAGAGAGAGATATATATTTGTTTTATTTTGTTATGTATTTTTGTTAATTAAAAGCAATAGTTGTAAGATTTGATGTGAATGAAGATGTATGAGAAATGTAAAAAGTAAAGAATAGGTGTAGAAAAGAAATAGGTGAATGGTGAGAATAGTATTATGAATAATAGATAAGACAAATTAATACTGATAGTAAAGAAAATACACGAATTTATGTTATATCTAATATTTTTAGATACCGAAAAATTATAAAACTGATATTTTTGAAATCCTTATATTTTTATGAGTTTATTGATATTATCAGAATATTTTTACCGTAAGGTGTACAAGGGCATGGTTTTTGAAAACTGATCCCGTTTGGATCTGAAAGACACTAAAAATTATCGAATATGATATTTTTAAGCTTCCTTATATTATTAAGAACTATATTCCACAAGTATTTCAATTTTATTGTTTAGGGGTTAAGAACAAAGGATTGGCGGATCTAAATCTACTAGAGTTTGATATATATTTGATGATTTTAGGGTTTTGAGTTGACTTCCGGTTTAGGGTTCAAACATAAACTATATCATAAAATCTAGGGGATTGCACTAACTATCTTAGGATAACTTACTAAAGGACTACATAAAAATAAAAGCTTAACAATAAAATTATTAAGCAAAATAGGAATTAAAATATTATATAAGTTAAATTTAGATAAAAAAATAAGAAAATATGACTAAAAATAGTACAAACCATGTTTAGGACTTATTACAAAACTATAAATACTATAATGAACAATTGTTATTTTATTTCATAGGAGACATTGAGCCAACATTCTCAAACTCCGAATACTTTCGAAGGACATATCAAGTAAACAAGACAACACAGGTGAGGGATTTTTGATGATATGTTATTTACTTGTGTTTGCTACTGCTTATTGTTATGATTGGTTGTATTGCTTGTCTGATGAATGACTGATTATTTTGAATGCTATCATCTACATGATTGCCTGAATAAATGAAAAAGTTTAATCACTTGACTAAACAAATCGGATATATTCGTCGCATGTGTAGGTAATGTCCTGGATTTGCAATTAAATGTATTTTTGAAATATATTTTCAAAAGACCATGACTTAGAGAAGCTGAGGTCATTTATCTCTTAAATGAGTTTTACCAAAAGAGTTTATGAAATAAATATGGGACATTTCCAAGTAATGTTTTGATAGTGGATGTTGCTTGATTGGGGGTCCATTTGTCAAGTGGCGGTGGATGTTGCTTGATTAGGGGGTTCCACTTGCCAAAGGGTGGTAGATGTGGCATGACTAGGGGTTTACTTGTCTGTTTCACTATTGAAGGATGATGGTCAGATTTAAATACATTAATCAATATTAACCAGCATAAATCATGTAAACACGTTAGGGAATATTGCATTTTACCGATGACATATAATCATTGGTTAAGTTTGGATGGATGCAACCACTAGGTAATCTCGTTAAAAATAAAATGAGGTGTCCCATGTAAATTAAATATGGGAGACAACTGATATGTAAAAGTGTAAATCTACATCATTTATGGCTCCGAACTTCCATAGATGTGTTGCTTGCATTCATCACGTATGCATTCACATCGTGTATATATAGATTTGCATGAATGTTTAATTAATTCTTGATAACTTATGTGACCGTTAGTAGTGAGGAATGAACTCACTGAGCCCATGGTTTGCTCACCCCTCCAAACAGTTTTTGTACAGGAACAACGATGGCTGGGATTGGGCTAAAAATGTGTGAAGAGTGCTTTTTCTATCAGCCTTTCAGGAAGTTAAAAGGCTATGTTACTATGAACTTATAATATAATTCTGAATAATTTGTACCAATAGTTGAAACTTTACAATTTGTAGAATTGAAATCCCATTTTCACTATTTGGTAGGGAATACCGATTCTCTGTAATCTTGATAGAATGTAAAAAATCGAATTTGTATAGTTGAAATTTAAAAATATTATTGCATGTATATGTTTCACTTAATAAGAGATATTAATAACTAAGTAGATTCTTGCAACTCTAACTTGTAAGACGGTTGCATACGTGGTATGATGACTTTAGGGCCAATCCTACTAGGCCCTCTTATTAGGTGTGACGGCACTTAAAGTTTGTCTCGGGGACTTCTTGGTACAATAACTTATATACATATTTGTCAATTGATTTAAAAAGAAAAGAAAACAATTTTTTTTTTTGGGCCAAAGAAAAGGAAACAATATGCTAGGTTTTTTTTTTGCTTATCACAATAGGGGATAAGGATACTAACCATTGGCTTTAAAACAATATTGTTAATAATAATGTAGATCTATATTATATTGATAAATTAAATAATATTATTTGGATGAAAATTAAGTAAAATCAAATTAATAAAACCTGACATGTTTTTACTTACTGAGATAGCAAATGACAACAAAGTACAACAAATATTTATCCATACTATTTAATCAAATAGTTGTTTAATGTTTCAATTATTTCCTTAATTGAGATTGATTAGGTTATCTTAAGATTGGAATTTTACTTTAATGAATGTTTTGGAAACAATATTTTTGCTGTTGTCATATCATGAAGTAGAGTTTTCATAACTAATTCTTTCCCGGAATTTTCTGATCATTATTTTGGCAAGATTTAAAATCAAGAAGAATTCTCGTGTCTTCAAAATAAGTAAGTAATTTCTTCTACATACTACTAAGTGCTAAATCACCGCACACTTGCCATGTGCATGATTTAAAATGAAATAGATCAAATATAATATATGTTAAAAGTATTAACTACTATTGATATTAGAAGCTTTTCTAATTTTCACATCTAGATCTACTAGAATTCGATGCTAAATCATAACGTATAAAAATAAATAAAAAAACTGCTGAATTTAAAAAGAAAAAAGAAAGAAAGAGAGTGAAAAGAAAATTTAACAATTTACAATAATCAACTTTAGACATTATGTGAGATAAGCGACATATTTTAATTTGAGAATAATTAAGAATATATGAATAGATGTGGCACCAAGGCTATTATTGTGTTTGATTATGGAATTATTATTTTGAATAGAGTGTAAATGTGTAAGTTATTACTTGCAAACTAATTAAATTAAGCTATATTTTACTCAAGCTCAACCCAAGAGTATCAAATGGAGTTTGGTTCAAGCTATTTGATTTTTCTGTCAGTCAAGTTTAGATGATAAACTTATTAGTCTAATAGAGGAAATGTAGCTAGAAAAGAGTTGGGTTGATATATTAATGCTATTTTATTTTCGATAAATTATATTTTTAGATAATTAAATCTAAACAATGGTAAAAATAAAAAATAAAAGAAATTCTAAATAAGTTTAATTGAATTAAGTTTGGTTATTAGTATATTGAGTTAACATCAAGTTCATATTAAATTGAAATTTTGAGTTGAGCTCATTCTTTTCACAAGTTTGCAGTCATAATGCAAAATATTGTTATTGAATAAGTAATGACAATTTGTTCTCATGACCAAATGACTAACGGTTCCTTTTCTTTTCTTTTCCTTTCCTATTTCCTCTTGTAATCCCATGTCTATTCATTAAATCTTAGTCTATCATCAACCAATAATGGGACAATGATTATTTGAAAATTACAGTTTTATTCTAATCTGATCTTATTTTAATGTGCTATAAAACATGCTATTAAATACTAATACTTAGTTTGTCAATAATCTTGTGATCTAATGATATCTTTCTTGATCTTTTAAATAAAAGATATTAGATTGGAATTTTCTTTCCCATTGTATTAGCAAAAAATATTAATACTTAGTCCACAGGTGGTGTTAAGTACAATTATCCTTATGTCCTAGTGCAAATACCTTATTTCATAAAAGGGTTATTCTCTTACCATGTTATACACACACACATATAGGAAGTTGATGACAAAAACTTTTATGATTTAATAGTATTAATTCTGATCAGAGTTTTTTTTTTTTTTTTTAAAAATAGATAAATAATATTTAACTTCTCCATATATAATAGTAGTAGTGTAGTCGACGTAGAAGTGCTACCTATCCTTCCGTCTTTCAATTAGTTATGAAGGGAGTCTAAAAGTCTATCGAAGTTGAGAAAATCACCTAAATTTTCCAATTTGCACGACCACATAGTACAAGGCTTAAATCCTAGTCGTAAGTGAGAGACTTTAAGTGTAGAATTGCAAGGGAGAAATGTCTAGTCCGATTGCACCATGTAGAGCGGGTGCACCTGGGGGAGGTCCTTGAGGGTTACGATTCTTTTAATATTTTATATACACATCGCGGTAATTCTATATTCTTTTTTTTCTAATTATCCATATATATGTATATATATATATTTATTTGTGCTTGTTTTGTATCTATTGCTATTCGTTACTTCAAAATCCTTCCAACCATATTAATTTGTAAAAGGAAAAAAAAAATTAAAAATACCAATTCACAATCGAGCTTCTCATTGCACATAAAGTTGCTATTACAGTGTTTTATTAAGGATGAATTGTTATTATACAAAATAAGGAATACAAATTCATATATGTACATATATAAATTACCATTCAATTGTTTATTTCAAAAATTATTATTTTTTTTTGAAAATATTACTTATACAATCAAGAGCAGAAGATATATAATATATATATATATATATAATAGTTATTATGACTCTATTATATTCCTACTAAATTGAAATTCATTTCTATCTTATTCCATACTTGAAGTGCATTAGTTGTCTCTCAAATGGTTGATTTAGGTGTTTCAAATGTATATTTTTTCTTTTTAAATAAAAAATATTTATACATAACTTAATTCAATGTGATTATTATTATTTTTTTTCAGAAATACCAGCATAACTTGGAAGTTCGGATAGAGTTTAAACAATATTAAAAAAAAGATTAATGATCATATTTCCTTCAAGAGTTAAATGTCTAGTACAAGCAAACTATGAAAGCTCTTTCACAACAGTCCATGAAAAATTTTTATGTTTTCGTGATGTCTTCTAACCAAATTAATTTTGGGCGGCTTAAATTTTAATACATCAATTATATTTATTTTAATAATTAAATAGGACCAACATCCGGTTGACAGACCGCAGAAATATACAATAGTTTAGGTAAGTTTAAAGAGTTTGAGAAGTTTTCTTTTGAGGAACAGAGAATTTAACCGAGCTATCTACCATTAAATTCGCCTTCCTAGCAGCGGCCATAATCTTCATCGATTTAATTATTAGCATGGAGTCTCTTCGTACTTAAATTAAGTTCGTCACAACTTAATTCGACAATCAAATACCAATACTTTGTAATATAGTGTCATCTCTTTTGATTGGTCTTTTAAGGGAGAAGTATCGATCAAATCATCACCCGTTGTAATGCCAAAAGAAAAAAAGGAAAAAATCAACAATCAAATTCGTAATTTTACCATTCAAGACAACCTCAAGCAATTTTTAGACTCTATCTCAGACATAGACATGATTTGATTTTGAACTGAAACTATCACAGCAGTTCTATAATCAGATTAGACCAGTTGGCTGATTCCAAAATCGGTTATGGAACCGTTGGTTTCACGATTTCTAAATGGTTCTTTAGCCTAAAACCAATAGAATTGGTGGTTCCTCTCGGTTTTATTGAAAAAAATAAAAACTGATATTAAATATATAATTATTAATATTTAAATTATTTTTTATAAATAGTAAAATTTATTACTTATTTACAATATTTAATATATTATTATAAAAAACATAAATAAACATAGCGTAAAATCATATATAATTAGTTTAAATAAACTTCTTTTGAAAGTAAAATTTATTTTCTTAATAATGCGATACTATTTTTGCATTATAATTTTTTTTATCCTTTAAAATATTTTATAATATTATAATACTAACTATAATTGATATTGAATATGTTTGTGTATATATATAAATATGTATTCTAAATAAATTTTTAAAAATTTTGGTTAAATAATTTAATTTAAAAAAAATAGTTATGTGGTTTCAAAATCGGAGCAGGAAACTGACGGTTTCATGAAACTAGACTAAAATCGTAAGAGATAATTCTGATTTCTCAATTTTAAGAAACGAAATCGACGATTTCGATTCCGGTTCGATCGATTTCAGAACCATGATGATGGCTCACACCTCCCGTAAGTTAAGTTTGATATTCTAAACATTCGTCACGTCTATTCTTTCCTACCGTTTCTAACCACGACTACTCAAACATAGATTTGCAAAATAATTATAATTATACTGTTAGATCTGCAAAATAATTATTTTATTTAAATTATTTTATTACGAAACAGAAGATAAAATACTAACCCATTTTTTAATATGGTTTTCAAAATTTTGCAATAAGAATCTGAGATAATATCGATACATATACATATTATACATACATAATATATCGCCCAAGCTTTTTACGGATTGCCCAAAAAAAAATTATATATATATATATATATTAATTTCCCACTAGGCTCCTATCTCTCCACTTCTTTTGACTCTGTCTTATCACACCAACCTACACAAACTCAAAACAGAAAAGAAAAACATCCACTTCCCACATACATCCCCAAACAGTAACTTTTGGCTTTTTCGCTTTCGTCTAACTCTAATAACTCAGAAATAGTCCTTCTTCAGTTCCACTCTAATAAGTTTGGAAGAAGTGCCGGCTGATCTGGCTCCCAAATGGAGGTTTCACCTCAGAAGAGTGTTTGGGACTCGGTTTTGGACATAACAAAACTGTCACAACAAAAGGGCAGTGATCCTCTGTTTTGGGCTATTCAAGTAACTTCTACTTTGTCTTCTTCTAATGTGGATTTACCTTGTATAGAGCTTGCTAATGTTTTGGTTGATTACATTTGTTGGGAGAATAACCATCCTTTAGTTTGGAAGTTTTTGGATAAAGCTTTGATGTTGAACATTGTTCCTCCGTTGCTTGCTGTTGCCCTGCTTTCCACAAGGTTGGTGCTTTTTTTTTTTTTTTGGCTTTTTATATTTATGTTCTTTTTTAAATTTTTTTGTTGCTTGTCTCATTTGGGTTTGTTTTATTTGATGTTTTTTGATAATGATGAGTTCAAGTTGGGTCTTTGCGTGGTTAATTATCGTTGTGTAGTGGACGAGGTTTGAGATAAGCGGGTCTTTTTTTGTCAAATTGTTTTTGTTTTTCATCTGGGTTTGGTTTGTTTATTGCGTTTCTGATCTTGGTGATTTCTGTATTTGTTTTTCTTGTGGTTCTTATTGGTGGGTGGTCGAAAAAAGTTTCAAAGGATTTATTGTTGGTAAGTTTTTGATGAGTTTAGTTGTTTTGAAGCCTACGCTACTTATGGAAACCGAAAGCTTTTGTTTGCCTTTTCCCCTGCTTGCTGGGTGATCCATCCCTGTAATGTAAATCTTTGACCTTTGAGATTAAATTTGGATTTGGCAACGGAACTGCCTACATTCTAATATGAATTTCGATAACAAGGCTGCGGAAGTGGTTGAGAACCATAGGAGTTCCTTTACTATAAAATTTCCAAGTTTATGCAGTCTCGTGTGTTGCATTGCAATAAACGCAAGTAGGCTTGTCTTCTATGGTCTTGGATGAGTGGAAGCACTGTGAGTCGTTTGAAATTTAATTTGGTGAAGATGTTACGTATCCTTTGTTCTTGGTTGGTCAATTCTGCTTTAGTTGTGAAAAAGTCAAACAGCGTGATTTCATCTATTTAAAAGATTAAAAAGAAGTCCCCCGAGTAAGTGCTTGTGGAAGGTTTGATTTTGAAAACCAAGATTTTTAATTTACTGAGATTCAGAATCATCATTGTTGACTTCTTTAATAGCTGGTGGGGAGCCGTGACAAACTGGAGTTAAATGATTGGCATGTTGATGATAGAAGTCCAAATTAGCAAACGTGAAAGTAGAGTCTGTTTTTACCATTGCTGCATCTACTTGTCCGCTTACTAATTTTTTTTTCAGCTCAATGCATTGACCTTGGGCCAGGCCATTATAGTTGTTTTTTATCACATAACCATGATGCTCATTTAAAACTCAGATTGTAACTGATGTCATCAAAAGAATCATGGCATTTGATCTTGGTTACCCTTTGTAGATTGGCAATGTCATTTTGTTGTCTCTTATCACATTCTGTTATCTCTGCAGGGTTATTCCATGCAGGCGATCCCATCCAGCAGCTTATAGGCTTTACATGGAACTTCTGAAGAGACATGCTCTCAACCTTGCATGTCAATTTGACACGCCAAATTATCAGAAGTAAGTGGTCATTGCTTGTTATTGTTCATCGTTGGAACATCTTGAATATATTGCTTATTATGACAACAAGCTAGTTTAGAGTAGGTCAGGTTAATTTTCTCTAATCAATATGCATCTATTGTCTTTGCTGAAAAATTTAGAATGCATGGAAAGAAAAGTATTTGAAATGGGGGTTCAACTTGCCAAGCAGGGGGATGGGATTCTTATTTAACTTTTTGTTCTAAGTACATCTTAGGTTACAAATTTTCTCAAATTATAACCATTGGTTAAGTGAATGCAATTCATCCTGTTTCTCAATGCAGGGTTATGGAGTCGATAGATTCTGTCTTGATGCTTTCCCAGATATTTGGTTTGCCACAATGCGAAGGTGGAACTATTATGGTTGGTTTCATCTTTGCTGCTGTTTGGCAGTTATTGGATGCATCTTTAGATGATGAAGGATTGCTAGAGCTCATCCCAGAAAAGAAATCCAAGTGGGCAATCCAATCAGAGGAAATGGAGATAGATGGTTATGGTAGTTTTGATGATAAGTGGAATGAAAATGGGAAGTTGCTGAATGCCAATACTACAGTAGCAATAGAGTTAATTGGAAATTTTCTACTAAACAGAGTAACTTCAAAAATTATATACCTGATCCGCCAGAACTTGTATGTGATTCACTTCCATCGGCTTTGTTGTTTTTTTCTCTTGATGGTTCTTTCTACTTCAAATTTGTGCTTGAACTGTTGCAGGCCTTTGCATTGGGCAGATTTTGTTCAACGACTACAATTGCTGAAACAAACTCTCAGCATTGAGAAATTCAAACTCCATTACTCCAGATGCCCTCCATAAGCTTACCTCAGACGCTCTTATCATCTCATCTCAAGAGTGCAAAACGACATCACATGAGAAGTTCCATGCAGTTATGGCATTTGGATCTCTTATTTCTCATGCTAGCTGTTCTGATCTTTGGCTCCCTCTTGACCTGGTATTGGAAGATGCTATGGATGGATATCAAGTTAATGCAACCGGCGCTATTGAAATTATAACTGGTATGTAATATTCTTAAGCTTTATGTGTCGCTCTCTATCCTTTTTTTTTTTTTCAATTTATTTTTATAAGTATTATCTAATTAGTTCAGTTTCTTTAGAGTAACTAATTAATAATAAAATGAAGCTTTTGCTTTCTCCAGGTTTGGTTAAAACTCTACAAGCAGTTAATGGAGCTGCGTGGCATGATACTTTCCTGTGTCTTTGGATAGCAGCTCTTCGGCTTGTGCAAAGGGTTGATGTTGTTTCAATCATTACTCTTTTTTTCCCCCTTAAAATTCTCCTTTAATGCACATATCAGTTGTAACAAATTGTTAATCTCATAAAGAATCTAACCTACATCATGCCAGTCATTTACATTCTCCTAATAATGAATTGTCTTAAACCTGATTTAATGTCTTCTGTTCCATAATTGCTTGCAGGAGAGAGATCCTATTGAAGGTCCAATTCCTCAGCTAGACACACGTCTTTGCATGTTGCTATCTATCACTCCCCTTGTAATTGCTGAGCTTATAGATGAGGAGGAAAATGCATTGTCTGGTGAAAGAGAGGATGCATCCAATGAGACCTGGAAAGAGCCAAATCTGGCAGGGTGTCGACGAGATGATCTAGTGTCTAGCTTACAGATATTGGGTGATTATCAAAGCTTACTGACTCCGCCCCAGTTTGTCATCTCAGCAGCCAATCAGGCTGCGGCAAAGGCCATGTTGTTTCTCTCGGGCATAAATGTTGGGAACTCATACTTTGAATGCATAAGTGTGAAAGACATGCCAATAAATTGTTGTAAGTAGCATCATGTTTCACAACATCATATTTCTACTTTCAGGGTTCTCTTTGGTAGCATGAGCAACTACTGCCCTTGAAGATTGATTCACCAATAGGGTGTGCCCTGTACCTTTAGTTAATATTAAAGGAAAGTGGAATTTAGTAGATAATACTATGAAATGTAAGATGCATTTTCCTATAAGTTAATTCTTAACTTTCTTTAATAGGAAGAAATTTGCATATTCATATGTTTGAAAACACCAGTAATTCAATACCCAAAACCAAAAAGGGACCGATAATTCCTTCATAAAACTCATTTATCTGAGAAATGAGAGATGCTATTTTTCAGTAAGCAGATTGATTTTGGTGCAGACTCGGTCTTGGCAATAATCTGACCAAGGATAAGAGTTTCATATACAAAGCGATGCACAAGTTTCAATGTAAACCATGTACATATTAGGAAAGTAAAAATGTCAGTATAGGCACGTCCTCCACTGTCAGCATTTGAATGTCCCATCAAGGTTTACTGATGTCAGATTTATGCTTTATATATGCAGCTGGAAACATGCGCCACCTGATAGTTGAGGCCTGTATAACAAGAAATTTACTAGATACATCAGCATATCTGTGGCCAGGTTACGTAAATGGACATATTAAGCAAATACCTCCAAATGTTCCTCCCCAAGTTCCCAGTTGGTCTTCCTTTATGAAAGGAGCACCTCTGACCCCAGCAATGATAAATGCTTTAGTTTCAAGTCCAGCATCAAGGTATGTATACAAGTCCTTCTGAAAATAATATCCTGTTATACCAGAGTAGCTTCGTTCCTATGAACGTTTTGATGAAATCGCATTTGGGTAATTTCCATTGTCATGGTCCACCATGTGATGTTATTGATATATCTATTTAAAGATTTGGAAACATGTAAGAGGTTGAGGAAATGTTTCAGAATAAACGAAAAGTACCTAGATGTTGTCACCACATATTCACGAGGAAGAACCTGATGGGCTATTTTATATATATATATATTGTTTTTACTTTGTTGGTATACTGCTATTGTTAGCTTCCTCAAAAGCTACAATTTATGCAAGAGTGTGTGTATGTATGTATATTGGTCTATTTGGAGGATCTACTTTTTCGTCTGTATCTTATTTATATCTAATCTATATGGACTGTTTATGAGTAAAATGTTTGCTTTTCATGAGTTATCTGTTTTTGACAAATAGTTTGATTGAAACAGACATGAAATAGATGTCAACCCGATGTCAAACCGACGAACCAAACACACTCGTATATATTTGTTTTACTTTCTTTGTTGGTCTACTGCTATCATGAGCTTCCTCAAAAGCTACAGTTTTATGAGCGTTCTAATAAACTCTAGTCATATGCTCATTTCCTACATGGATCCCTTGATTTTCTTATTAGTCTCTAGTAAGGTATGGTCTCCAGTTATTTAATTTTCTTTCCTGAAGTCAGGTAGATCAGATGATGTTTTTTCTAAATTAATCCAATGGTAAAGGACTGAATTTAAGCTCATGGGTTTGATGGAAGTTTAGCAGAGCTCGAGAAAGTGTCCGAGGTTGCAGTTAAAGGATCTGAGGAGGAGAAAATAGCAGCTGCGACTGTTCTTTGTGGAGCATCGTTGCTCCGGGGTTGGAATGTACAGGTGTGCTTTCATGGAAGCCTTATATTGAAGCCCCACTTTAGGATAGAATTTAGGGGAATGATTGCAAGATAATCTTTTTCCTGATCTATAGGTTTCTGTATGGATAGCAAGCTATAGAATATAAGTATTACCTAATGTTAAATCTAACCTTGTTAATGTTCTACTTTACCTGCAGGAACATACAGTCTCTTTCATTACTAGATTGCTTTCTCCTCCTGTACCTGCAAATTATTCTGGGAGTGACAGTCATTTGATAGAATATGCTCCAATGCTGAATGTACTTATAGTTGGAATAGGATCAGTTGATTGTGTACAGATTTTCTCATTACATGGTTTGGTAAGCCCTGCTTCTCATTATTCAAGTTTCCTCTAGAATCTAGATGAATAAAGAAAATCTCTTTTTGATTGTGTTAATTCGGTCCTTTAGTGATTGGGCTTTGTGGTAGTACGCTAAAATTTTTTCAGTTAATAAATACCAAACGAGCACCTATTTGGGTCACTAATGGTTTTTTTTTTTTTTTTTTTTTTTGGGTTAAATTAAAATTGGTATTCCCAGGCACCTCAACTCGCATGTTCCCTGATGCCTATATGTGAGGTTTTTGGGTCCTGTGTGCCAAACTGTTCGTGGACTCTCACAACAGGAGAGGAAATTTCTGCCCATGCTGTATTTTCAAATGCGTTTACTCTTCTATTAAAACTATGGAGGTTTAATCATCCTCCATTTGAGCATGGAGTTGGAGATGTACCAACAGTTGCCTCCCAGTTGACACCAGAATACCTCCTATTGGTGCGAAATTCCCATCTCCTCTCTTCTGGAAGCCTCCATAAGGATCGGCTGAAAAGGAGACTATATGCCGTTGCTTCGTCAGCATCCCAGCAGCCCATTTTTGTGGACTCGTTTCCGAAGTTAAAAGTTTGGTATCGGCAACATCAGGCCTGTATAGCTTCTACCCTTTCTGGTCTTGTTCCTGGAAGCCCAGTTCATCAAAATGTGGAGGGGCTTCTAAGTATGATGTTCCGTAAACTTAACGAAGCAAGCAATTCAATAACTTCTGTTAATTCGGCAAGTAGCAGTTCGTCTGGAAATAGAAATGATGACAGCACTTTAAGACCCAAATTGCCTGCATGGGACATTCTGGAGGCAGTGCCTTTTGTGGTGGATGCTGCCTTAACAGCATGTGCTCATGGAACGCTGTCCCTCGTGAACTGGCTACAGGTGCCTTTACACATTTTAATAATTTCAAGACTATTTGTAGTACTTATTTGCATTTATATTTTTTTCTTTTCATATTTATGATGTTCAGGTATAGTACTAATCATGAGAAGGGAAAAAAATCCATAATATTTAATGTGCTTTCAGGGCTCAAAGATCTGGCTGACTTTCTCCCTGCATCTTTGGCTACCATCATAAGTTACTTTTCAGCGGAAGTAACACGAAGTATTTGGAAACCTGTATTCATGAATGGAACAGATTGGCCAAGCCCTGCAGCAAATCTTGCCAATGTGGAGGAACAAATAAAAAGGATTATTGCAGCTACTGGAGTCAACGTACCGAGCCTTGCTGCCGGTAATGCTTTGCCACAGTTGATACTGTACTTTTTTTTTTTTTCCTTTCCATTTTTACAGCCCAATCCAGTCTTTCTCTAGTTTTTTATTTCGCTTGCTACATGGCTTTATTTTGACTTGATAGGTTCTACTGAATATCTTCCACACCTCTCTCTTTAATATGCACTTCTGCCCTTTTATGTTTATGCATTGACTGCAAAAACATGACAGTCTCATCATTCTTGTAGAAATAACAGCTCCAGCCACTCTTCCGTTGCCCCTAGCTGCATTTGTGAGCCTCACAATTACCTATAAAATGGACAAAGCCTCAGAACGTTTCTTACATTTGGCTGGTCTCGCTTTGGAGTGTCTGGCAGCAGGTTGCCCTTGGCCCTGCATGCCTATAGTGGCTTCATTATGGACCCAAAAGGCTAAACGGTGGAGTGATTTTCTTATTTTTTCTGCATCACGTACTGTGTTTCTTCATAACCGTGATGCTGTGGTGCAACTTCTCAAAAGCTGTTTCCTTACTACACTTGGGCTCAATGGCACGCCTATATCCAGTACTGGGAGCATTGGATCTCTTCTTGGACATGGATTTGGATCTCACTTTCGGGGGGTTATGTCTCCAGTGGCTCCAGGGATCCTCTATTTACGTGTATATAGATCCATAAATGATATTGTGTTTATCACTGAAGAGATTGTTTCTCTTTTAATGTACTCTGTGAAGGAAATAGCATGTAATGGTCTTTCAAGGGAGAAAATGGAGAAACTTAAGACGATCAAGAATGGTAAAAGATATGGATGTGTTTCACTCGCATCTGCGATGACACGGGTGAAAGTCGTGGCCTCTCTTGCAGCCACTTTAGTGAGTTTATCAGGTGGCCTGTGTCTTGTTCAGTCATTGATGAAGGAGACGTTACCTTCATGGTTTATATCTGTTCATCGGTCAGGGAAGAAAGAAGGATCAGATGGTATAGTTGCTATGCTAGGGGGTTATGCTTTAGCATATTTCACGGTACTTTGTGGAGGTTTCACATGGGGTGTTGACTCATTGACATCTGCCTCTAAGCGGAGACCGAGAATCCTTGGTGCCCACATGGAATTCATGGCGAGTGTCCTTGATGGGAAGATATCTCTTGGCTGTGATTGGGCCATGTGGCGTGCCTATGTATCTGGGTTTGTGAGCCTAATGGTGGGTTGTACTCCAAATGGGTATTGGAGGTCAATGTTGATGTGTTGAAGATTGAGTGAGGGCTAAGGCAGTGGAATGAAGATAAACTTGCTCTTGCATTGCTAGGGGCAGGTGGGTTTGGGACAATGGGTGCTGCTGCTGAATTGATAGTGAGAGATAGCAGATGAACACTACCTCTCTTTCTTTCTTTTTATTTTTATTTTCCTTCTTCTTCTTCTTTTGGTAGGTATATCCTTTTTTTAGTTTCTTTACTTAATTTTGTAGAATTTAGTCATGATGTACATGTAAGAAGAAGAGCTGTTAAAAAATAAAGGTTTGTTAGCTGTCATATATGAATATTTAACGAGGAATAATGCGTGCTTTCCTGGATAGGAGATTTGGTCTAATGACATGGTTATACAAGAGATTATGATGGGCAAGGGCAATGTATAACATTGTTAGGGAATAGCAGAATAATAATAGAAGCAGTTTGTCACAAATTGCAACACTTTGCAATGTTGATGATGTCATTTTTGTGTAGTATCATACAACAATAGTTTGTTGTTAGTGTGTACCGTAGGATTGTGATGCTTTTGTGTCTGAATATGACAAGGCCTGGCCTCCTTTAGTGCTAGCGGTTGGTGATGGAATGGCCGCAAAAAGATGGTTATCGGTGCATCTCTTATGTGTTAAAAAATAGAGAATTCAGTTTAGCAACGACAGAAGAAACATTGAGTTTGGATTTTCTCAAAAATAAGTTCCCATTTTTATGAGATATATGCCTCTCAAAGAATCCTAGCTTTCAATTACTTTTATGAGATCTAGGGTCCTCTTTCAAGCATCTCTAAATACGAAAAAGACAACTTTTAAAGAAAAGTAAATGAGGGTAAGGATATTTCTAGTGAAGATTTTACTCTAAGTTGCCTTATTATGCAGTTGGAAGCAGGTCCTATAAAAGTTTGATATTAGAGCTGTATTTAATGGAAGAACCGAAACAGTTATAGCAGCTATTTTTAAGCCTTTAAGATGATGTATAAGGAAGATCAAACATATTTTTGATACAGGAACAAATGGCATTGTAGATAACAAGCCTTGCATGACATGCATCTAAGCAGCACATCCAAGTGAGATGACTAGATGAAATTATTGTCCACCGTAACCAAAGCAGCAGTGAACACCAGGGAAGAGTAAGGATTACTCTAAAGTTTTCAAGGTTAGATTTTCCTAAATGAGGAAACAATGATCCTTTAGGTTGGTTTAACCACTATGAACAATTTTTCAAGCATTAGAAAATTGTGGAAAAAGAGAAAATAGAGTTCGTGGCTTTCCCATGGAGTGGAGGTTGCTCAACTTTGGTTCCTTAAGTTGGAGCACTAAAAGCTTGAATTAAGTCGAGAATAATTCATATCATTGTGTAACTTGTGATTTGGACCTCCCTTAAGAAGCAATAAATTAGGGGAACTATCTAAAACTAAGGCAAACTTGATTTATAAAAAATAATCAATGAAAGTTCAAGTGTCCTTAATGTTAAACCAAGAGAGGTGGTAATCTTGATTAGTGCACTAAAGGGGACTATGTTGTTGAAGTCAATTTACATCACCTCAATGACATCACACATGTAATGGCATGTAATGCCATTACTAAAGATACCAAATTCAAGTTGGGGAAGATGCATGCAACAATAAGGAAGCAAATAATCCTACTTTAGGATCAACTCGAACATCTCACATTTGAAAATTAGGCCACACTGAAATAAAAGAAGAAGAGCTAAGGGTCTTTGTTTTAATTGTTACAAACTCTTTATAGTGGGACACATATGCAAAATATTATGGTGGATAGAGATTCTAGAGAATCAAGAAGAGCATAACCAACCTAGTAGCAGCCATGAGGGAGCCAATGGAGTGGGAACCTATATTTGCACGTAGTGGCATTAACATGTCTTTATTAAAAACGCAAAATTCAAGTTGGAGAAGATGTATGTAGCAATAAGGAAGCAAATAATCCTACTTCAAGATCAACTTGAACACCTCATGTTTGCACATTAGGCCATACTAAAATGAAAGAAAGAAGAACTAAGGTTCTTTTTTTTAATTGTGACAAACTCTATATAGTGGGACACAAATGCAAAATATTATGCTCTTAGAGATGATGGAGAATCAAGAAGAGCACAACCAACATAGTAGCAGCCATGAGGGAGCCAATGGAGTGGGAACCCATATTTGCACATGAGGTCACGTGCAATTTCCAAGGGGGAGGGGGGAGGAGAGTAGTGTTATGGAATAGTAGATAATATAAGTAGTTTGTAACAAGTTCTAGCATTTAGCAATATGTTGATGTCATGTTTGTGTATTATCATACAACAAAGTATGTTGTCAGTGTGTAGTGTAGAAATGTGATGTGCTTGTGTCTGAAGTAAGATATAATGTGACAAGTTTCTAATTAGATTTTAATTAAGTAATCATTATTAACTTTTACATAAATTTCACTAGAGCACCGCCTTTTTTCTTTGATTTAGTTGTTTACAAAAATCAATAAATAACATATAACAATTGACAATTTCTTAAAATGAATTTATTTATCAATAGGGTCAAACATGAGCCTCATCTCGTGAGCTCAGCTCACAATCAAAAGCTTATTACCTAAAATTCCTTTGAAAAATATGAGTATAAAAAAGTTGATAAGTGCTTAACTATAGACATCCATAAAATCTACAAATAAATTTTCAAAAATAAAATTCTCAAAATTCATATTCCAGCCATAAAACACTCACTTACTAAGACCATATTCATGCCAACTATGTACCTACTCTTCATTATTAATCTCAAATCCAATAGCAAGCAACACACAATTAATTACTCTATATTTAGTATTAGTTTAATTTTAATCTCAATTTGAGGAATCAACATATAATAATTGCATACTTGATCAAGATGCCTAAATTCTTTATCTAAGAAGCTCAAACCAATAAATATCGATTCATAAGTCCAAGAGTTCATATCGGGTGGCTCCTATTATATCAATAAACAATTCACCATTTCATTTCTTGTTTTGTTGTAGTTGTTGGGATTAAGATCCATAGGTTCATGGATCCTTTGTTTAAGATTTAACTCATTTGCTTACATTAAGTCATTAATTTAGGGGTAAGCATCTTTCTAAATATCCATGTCACTTGTTTTAAGATAGCCAAGTTATCCAATTATGTATTTAGCCTCAAGTTGGTTTATGGGCTAGAAAACCCAACTCATTAGTGATATATTTTTAATTAACCAACTCTTAATTAATCCATAATTGGTTACTTAAAATCATTAGTTGCTTATCAAAGTCCCTTAAGACCTAATTTCTTTCATTCCTTACTCTTGTCACCATTATGTTCTAGTCATGTTTAACATGAGGGTTGTAAACATACTAGGTCGAGCTGAGCTTTTGAGGGCTCAGGCTTGACTTGTTTAACAAATTAATGAACAAGCCAAATTGAGCATTTAATGAGCCTGATGTATAGGCTTGAGCCTAAGCTTGTTAAGGATCTGATAGTCTAAGCTTGGGTCATAGGCATATTTAGCTTAACGAGCCTAAGCTTGGGTTTGTTTACATAAATAATTGTATTTATAATAGTATATTAATATGAATAATTGTATATAATATTATATTAATATATTAAAACAAATATAATATATAAAATATAATATTATCATAAAAAAATTTATTTCATGAGTTTGGGAGCTTAAAGAAAAGTTTGGGTTTAGCTCGTTTAACTAAACGAGTTTCATTTTAAGCTTGAGCTCAAGTTGAACTGGACCTAAAATGAGCTAAACCCTAGTAGCTCGACTCTTTTGTAGCCTTATTTAACATATCTATTATCTAAAGTAACCCCATTAGTCTATTTAAATTTATATCAATTAATTAGGAACATAAATGCCAAAAAAAAAAAAAGAAATACAAGGTTACTATTAACACATTTATGTATAATGTAACACATAAATTGATAAAAAGATTATAAAATTTACATTATGGCATCATAAGTTAAAATCTTAATTTTTTATTTTGAAAAAAACAAAAAGCATGTTACCTATCCAATCATAGCCTCATTTGATATGGTATAATCTATAATTTACATATCCATCATCCTACAACTGATTAACAAACATGGATATAACAATTTTTATTACATATATATAACTTAAAATCCATTAAGTGTGTACTTCGAAACATATATGCAATCCTCCATACATCTCATTACAAATACATAATAATCATTCAAGTTGTTGTGTTACATGTTCAACCTCAAATTTGTATTGCTAGTATCTTATGCTCAAAATCATCAAAATATTTCCAACTCTATAACACTTGCATATTTGACTAGTTTTGTGTAATTTAACATATTTAGCCAATTGTTTCATTAAATATTATTATAAACACTTAATTAGTCTCTTCTTAATTGTTTGATTTTTTTTTTAAATTTTGTAATTGGTTGGTGCTCGATTGGGAGCAAAATTGTTATTTGGAGAAAATGTAAGGATCAGCACGGCTGGATATAGGAATCCTAGCTTGAACAGTCCCCTAACCACATGTAGTACTGCAATATTACATGTAAGGCTGTCTTTAAAGAAATGATTTGTATAAATGTTTGTCTAAATATACCATGAAATTCATTTATCAAAACTTTTCATTAGAAGAAGTATAAAACTTACTAAACAAACACTTGGTTGTCTATTAATTCATAAGAAAAACTCCATACGTAATTATTACATGCCAAGGCTTATGATTAAGCCTTTACAAAATATGAAGATTTACAAAAATCTTTAATAAATATACATATACAAAGAACACATTTCTATATCTATTACAAGAAAATCATCATCATAGTCGAGGTTCCTAATCCTCCAATTTATCTAGAAAATCTTCAAAATCAAATCCATAACCTATTTGAGAATAAAACTTATCCTCATCAACACCTGAAATAGAAGAATCATGAGCTAAAGGCCCAATACGCAAGTAACATCAATAAATACGAAGTGAAAAGTACACTTAGACTATATGCAATACAACAACCATCAATTTATTATCTAATAATTAAGTTTGTCAAGCAACATAGGAGTATCAAAACTTCCAAACAAGCCATTGGAAAGTTGGGGGTCTTGAGTAACAACAGCTGCTCAAGAGATTGATATAGGCAGTCCGAATACCTATCTCTTATATCTAACCGAAAAGGATAGTAATTTCATCTACGGTAAACAGTCATTACTTAACTTTACTTAACTTAATCCATAATATCACTTACTTCAACCGGTCCCATAAACGTGAACTAAATCATATTATTTCCTCTTAACAATAAGCAAATGTTACATCGATGCCATCAACTCTATCAATTACCGCCTGAGCCACTTAAGAAGGTCATTACATCATGACAAAACATGGCCTAAGTGCCCAACTACCGTGTCCTGCTCGAGACAAGGTTGCCACTCCGTAGACTGGATTCAATGGCAAAAGCACAACCAATACAAACACTTTTTAGGCCTTCTTTAATTAAGATCAATTTTGGATTTGCCTATCCTAAGCAAACGACATTCATGTTACTGCGTACCTGATGTGTCTGTTAAGAAAGTACAAGATACATTCAACTAACATGAATAACATGTAAGAAAAGAATTTGATAAGTCATTTTTACTTTATATTTTTCATAGGATTTTGAGCTTAATTTGCTAAGAATTTATGATAAAATCCTACAAAAAATTACGTTTTTGATAAAAAAAAAATGTTGTTTTAAAGCTCTTAGAATCAAATAAGGAGTAAAAAGTGTTTTCATGCAAATTTGGAGCAAAAACAACAATTAGAATAAAAAAGGAAGAAGTCGAGCCCTGTAAAGACACAATCGAGGCTAAACAGAGAAAGACAGCAAAAATTGTCTATCGAGCCTCAAATGTGAGCCATCGACTTCAGTCAAAGCGATCGAGCATTATTTTGAAGAAAATACATTGTCGAGCCTCAAAACTCGACCCTCGATAATTGTGTTGCCAGACCAATTCTTCAACAAGATTATCTCGAGCCTCAATAATTTGATCATCGACTCTCACAATTTTACCCTCGATAGAGCAATGGACAAAAACACATAGTTTACTTAGGAACTTCTTGAAGTCGAGCCTAACTTTACTTAATACGAGCTTTGACCAACAGAGCACGTGACCCTCGATGAGTGTTTTCATAGATTATATGCGCGCATGAAAAATTATCAAATTCTATTAGAAAGGATCTGTCGATTCTGCCACGTATCAAATAAAGATGGCCATACTTTCTGTACCTATTAGTCTATAAATAAACGTGCAAGCATGCATTATAAAGCGTGCACCAACACTGTAAATTAGTATTAATGTAGAGTAGATTTCTAAAGAATCTTTGGTAAAAGAATTTCGATTTGTTTTTACTTGAGAATATCTTGTGTTTTCTGGGTAAAATCAATTTAACTTAATGTTTGTCATTTCTATGAATTTCTCAGCAATTAATTGATTAATCTTTCGAATTTGTTATATTTCTTTTAATTTGTGCGTATTTTGATAAATCTATGGAGATATAAACTCCTACAGCTTAGGGATTACGAATTCAATTCCCGATTCAGTCTGATTTCAATTGCGCTTTCAAGTAAATTTGATTGGGTGTTTGTAATTAGTAACTTGAATTTAACTTGTGGTTTTTAAAAGAATGGTGCATTTTTTTAGATCCACGATTGATTTCAATTGAATAGATCGAGAGATCATTCAATTGAATAGATAAGTATTGCTGATGGAGTTGATCCTAACTATCTCTTACCAAAAAATGGGTGAAGACTTTCTATCGCTTATTTCAAAAATTTATTGAGTTTTCTTTTTAAAACAATGGATTCCTATACTTTATGCGGATCTAATTAAAACTTCAGATTATTGGTTTTAGCTAGATCTAGAACTACTGACTTCGAGAAGAGCTTTGGTTTAATTTAGAGAATCCGGCAGTATAAACACACCATTTCAAACAGCTTTTAAGAAGTTATTATTCTTAAGAAATCATTCTGATAAGGAATTTATGAAGTAACCCTAAGCTACTATTTCATGAAAGTCACATGCTTATTTCTCATTTTGCTCAGTAAACAATTATGAATATTTCTAACTTAGTATAGTTTATTTTTCCTTTATGATTTTCTAAAATTTTTCTCTGGCTAGACAATTAATGGGATTGAGAGTATATTAGCTGACAATCATTCCCTTAGGACCGACTTAAATCATTTATTATGCTACATTGGATGGGTTCGTTTGCTTTGTGAGACCGTAGTTATTGGTTTAGAAAACATTTATAAATTTGAAAAACTTAGTTAAGGATCAGTGGAATTTGAACTTCGAATTTCACAAAACATTTTATTAACAATAACACAACCATATTTCAATATAAAATTTGAATTTATTCCACATTAAAACATAGTTTAACATTTATACACATATATAAATATAGCACATTCTATTAATCCACATTTTGAAATAAACTATAGGTTGAGGGTAGCTTAGAAAGAATCATGGGTACATAGTTAAAAGAAAATCATGTTGAGCCTTATCATATAATAGTTTGAATTTTAATAAAAAGCTTCATAGCTTATGTCGTGGGAACATCAAGAGCTCGACTTTGGGCCTCGACAGAAGCTGTACTCAATATACACTTTTTATTTTTGCCTCAATGAGTTTTAATAACAGTTACAAGGTACGTCCAGTGTTTGATTTCAAGCCTCGACAGGTATTAAGCTTCAAGACTTAAGGCTCGACATTATTTAGTGTTTGTCGAGGGCATGTGAAGGCCTAAATTTTGTTCTAGACAAATACTTTATTTTAACTTTTTACCCCTTTACACTTACTTTAGGCTTACCTATAATCCGCCTCGATGTTAAAAAAAAAAAAACAAGCCTTGACATAATATATATATATATATATATATATAATATAGAGTTTATCTTTTATACCTTTAAAAAACTTTTACAGAACCATAATTAACTGCAAAATTTAATATAGAAACAACTTATACAATTATAAACTTCTTCAAAAACCAAAGTTAATGTCAAAACATATACAAAAACTACCTAGCATAATAACTTCTAACATTTTAGTATTTCAACATGAAACTTATCATCTACAACTTATCTTTAGTTTATAATGAAACTCATATCAGAACACAACATGAAGCATAGTAAACACAAATGGTATGTTTTTCTTATATTTCTCTTTTAGTAGTATATTTTTGAAGACTCGGTGAAAAACACAACCAAAACATCACCTACGTTTCTCTTATTTTTCTCCTTTTTTAAACAGAACACACACACATACTTATACATACATATATGTAAGCCCCGGAAATTCTCGGTAGCTAGAAAACCCCAGGAGTTGGAGACGAAACCCTAATCCGATCAGATTGAGTTTAGTAAATGGAGCCTAGGAACCCCAAATCCGGCTTTCCATCGGTTTCATAGTAAAACAAATATTTTGGAGTGAATGAATTTGAATTGTTGTTCCAAAGTACATTTCAAACTTTTGAAAGTTTTAAATTCGGGAATTTTTCAATTCCGGGCCTTCCCGAGCCCAATTACGGAAAAGCGTGCCCCGGGCCACGGATTCAGAAAAATATTCCGGAATATTCATTAGAACCGTAATTTTATAAGGATTCCAAAAATATCAATTTCATAATTTTCCGAGCTATAAAGATTACAGTTATAGCTTTTCCCGTGTTTTCGGAACAACCGGTAAAGTAGATGTCTTGTCTACTATTCACAAGTACAACCTACACTACACACTACCCATACCCTATTCTTACATCCTTACAACTACTCATTTCAATTTTCTTTTCCAAGAAAATTTGTCTCCTTAATAATTATTACATTTATTACAATTTCATTTACTAAATTACAAAAAAGTCAAATTTTAAACACACACACACTTCATGCATGAAGTGGCCGGCGCCCCTCCCTCTTGCTCCCCCTCCCAATTGAGTTAATTTTACTTCTTTTATTTAACTAAAACCTAATTCCTTTAGTATATATACTAAATGTTCTCTCTCTCTCTTCATTTCTTCCATTTTAACTTTTGAAAAAGAGAAAAACTCTCTCTTCTTACCCTCTTTGTGCCGTGAGGTAGCTCCCCTCCCCCTTCATCACATTTCCAACTTTGCTTCTTCTCTTTTTCACTTCAAGACTCCATTGGTATGTGTATGTAAGCCTTGTTTCTTCCTATTCTTGTAATGGCAAAGGTATACCTTGTGTATTTCCTCATCAAAACCCTATGATGCTCATGCTAGGGATATGGAAATGCATGAACAAGGATGTCAAGCCATCACAAGACATGGATCTTGTGTTTAAATGCATTTTGTTAAGATTTCATGTTGCTCATGCATATATAGTAATGACCTTGTATTTATATTGATGTTCATGCCATGAGATTCATGTTATATACATCATATGTAGTAGATCTAAGGTTTAGACATCCACCACTTCATGTACATGCATGATCATAGGTTCATTTTTGTTTATGTGCTTTATTGATCATAAAAATGAGGTCTTGTTCATGTATAGAGATGCTAGATAGTATATCTCCACATATAGATGGCAAGAACATTGAAAAAGGAAGGACTTTGTTAGATATGAAGAGTTGAAAATTCGGATGAAATGGAAACCCTACCCTAAAGACCTCCAAAATCAATTTTAAACTTATATTTCATAAGAAAAATGAAGGGTATGTGTAATAGATATGTTGAAGGAATTATTTTCATAAGTTTATATGAGTTTAGGCATGATAAAAATAAGGAAAACAAGAGGTGAAGTTAGGATGGAAAATATTGACTTTAAATGTGTAGTTAAATTCGTAACTTTGTGTAATGCCTATATAAACACTTAGTATTTAAGTCTAAAATGGATGTTTTATAAGCTAAATGAAGTCCTTAGATAAGGTATACATTGAAGCCCCAAATTTTAATACATTAGACTAGATTTCCCTTAAGAAAAATGTAAGAAAAGAAAATTTGGAAAATTCGGATTTTTATAACTAGCTTATTTGAAAACATATTTACCAAATGAAATATGTGAATTTTTGTGCATGAATGGAGGCCATGACTATTATAGACTTTGAGAACCTAATTTTAGTCAAATAATAAATAGATTACAAGATTAAAAACCAAAGAAACCCTAAGGAGTATAATGTGGGAGAATAACTTCTTAGAATTAGCCTTTATGAAACTTTCCCCAACACTTAGGAGTTCCTAAAAGTTTATTACTACAAAAATCATCATGACCATGCACAAGTTGAGTTCATTACATGGCATACACATTAGTAGTTCATTCCTAAATCATTCATGCATGAATCACTAACTAGGAACATTTCTTATCAAAAGCCAAGCACATTTTCAAAGTTGGATCAATTGCGGGACAGAACTGATCCCACTGTTCCGTGACCTTATTATTTTCAAAACTTGGATTTAATACTTGAATTAGATAGATCTTTCGAAGTAGATGAAGATCGATATAAAGTTTGCGAAATTCCGAGTTAAAATGACCAAGTTATGGCCGTTTTAAGTCGGAACTTCCAAATATAGCGAGAAATCCGAATTCAACTAGTCTAGAAGTATAGTTTGATTTAATTACATAATGAGAATCTCATAGGGATTATTCTTGTTTGGTAGGTGATTCCGAGCAGGACGACTCTCTACCTCCCGATTACTATTATTAGAAGTTTGGTGTCCCATGGCCGAGTGAGTTACTTCCACTCTCAATTAATGCTTGTGAATGTAATGTAGTGGCACTAGTGATGTAGGCAAAGATAAAAGGAATTGTACAAGCATGATGGGGTACGTGGGAATTATTCATGTTGTGAATTGTTGATATGTGAAATGGAGCTTAAGGTATATCGAAACCGAGTGTTAAGTTATTGACTGTTTTATTAGAATCATATGATGAATGTCTGCGTATACTTGTTGGTCACTTAAAAGAATCGAATTAATGACTATTCGACTCCGACTATAAACCGAGTTCATTCATGTCACAATGGGGTTGGAGCATTTGCATTGGTTGGTTTTTCGTGACCCATAAAACGAATGTGAGGTTAATCGTGATCCATAAAACGAATGTGAGGTTAATCGTGATCCATAAAACGAGTTTTTAATCAGTTGACCGTGAGCTTAAACGGCGTCGTACCGCAGGAATCGTTAATCTGCTAACCCGGGATGGAGGGCGCAAGTCCATCCACATATGATTTCCGGTTGGTCATATGTTTGTTGATTTCATTTGTATGGTGCATACACTTGCTTGAATAAACACTTGCTTGATTGATTGTATCTAATTGCGTTATGGAAGTATTACTCACTAAGCTAGTTAGCTTACACCCCGATAGTGTTTACCTTTTGCAGCATGAGTTTATATGGCTTAGGCCAAGACAAGCCACAGCGCAGGTACCGGAGATAGGAGTTTCCTATAGAAGTTTGATTCATTTCTTTTGTATAGACTTCCATTGGAAACTATGGACTCTGGATGACTGTAATAGACTGTTATTCTTTTGCGGGGGAATGCCCCTTAGATTTTGTAACGTTAAGATTTATGCGTTTTGATTTATTACCTATGGCTAATGAATGCCTTGTTAAACTGTTTAACTCCATTTGTTGAAGTATTCTATTGTCGTAAAGGAACGCTTTACATCTACTTAAGACTTCCGAAGGCCCCGGGTGGGGAACTCGAGAGTCTTACTTAGTATGTGGCGGGCTGTTGCGTTTAGGATACCCTACGGGGCGTGACAATATACACTCACAATATTAAACTCATAACATTATACTTCATTTGCCAAACAATATTTACTTATACACTTTAAGAATCTATTTAATCTTATAAATCTACTTAAATCATCAATGTATCAGTTCATCTTATTAAAATAGTATTTTCATAAATGTAAAGAAAACAAATGAAAAACAATTTTATTGGCATGTAAAACTTATCTCAAACAAGCTTAACTTGGAAATGGAAATTGGTTGGAAATTTTGACAAGGAAATTTGAAGTAAAATCGGGTAAAATTTTTGGTAAAGTTACTTTCTTCTTCTTCTCTAGAGAACAAATTTTCTTTTACGGTCTATTTTGAAATGATAATATTAGATAATAATCTTGGTATTTATCCGCTATCTACTTTATTGACTTTTGAGGCTACTAAATATATTTGTTTTTATCTTGGGCTTAGGTTTAATTTTTAATAAATATGTTCTAAGTCTAATCTTTGTTATGAAAGCATAAGTTTTAAATTCACATACTACAAATAATACAATATTGACAAAAATTCACATCCTATATGAAATTCAACGTAATTAATAATTCATACTGACTCTTCATGTTCTATTAATTTAATTATTTAATATCAAACTCATATTTCAAGTAAACAAAGCATGCACATATTAAAATAAATTAAGCATAATATTTAAGGTATTTCAGAAAAATTTGTCCATAATAATTTGTTTGACTTTCACATGACTTTATATTTACGAATTAGACTTTATCTAACTTGATTGATATTCTAGATCATTTCAGTTTTAGTAAATCTACTTATTCTTGTTAGTTGTGTTATGATGTGCAACCCTTTAGGTTTTTCTACACGAATGCAATATCTATCTATACATAGACTAAGATAATCATCTAACAACAATTAATAGTCACCTAACATGATAAAATTGGTTATGAATCATAGACAATTTTAAACCTAATATTGCATAGTTAAATTTCTTCATCTAAATATCATGATCGTTATTGGTTCCCAATATAAATTATATTCAATAAAACTTGTCATGGTCAATGGCTATTAATCTCTCTCATGTACAACCCTCTAGGTTAAAAATGTGTTATCCTCCATTAGCAAGTCGTATCCAACATACCTACTCGAGTTTGGGCACTTAGTTTTATAACTTGTATATTTTTGCATTGGTAAGTAAAAATGACCTTAGTCATACAACACTGGTCTAAAGTCAACACCCTCTTTTCAACTAAGGAAAGTTTCAAACAATATAATGTGATGGAATTTCCACTAGTAATATATCTTATTATCATTTTAAGCATTACTAATTATTTATAGGACTTTATTGTGAAATGCAAGCTAACAAGTATGTAAATACAATAATTACTTGCCTTCATTAACATAATCCACAAAATACATTTGACACATTATACCTAGTTACGATAAGGCTTATGTGAAATTCGACATATGTGTTTATATGATGCAATAGTTACATATTAAACTTTGTGGCTCA